>KQ435721.1:443261-455360 GCA_001276565.1 Melipona quadrifasciata | reverse complement strand
TTTCTTCCAAAGTCACAGTCTTTCCAATTTGGTCGAAACTGACCATTCCGTCCCTTCAAAATTCGAGCAAACCGCCTTTCTTCCCGCGTTCCTCGGGGCGGAAGATGCGTAAATAATTAGGAATAATTGCGTCTCGAGGGTGAAGGGCGCTACCTTTCACGTGCAAACGCGCCCCTTAAGTGAAGTAAATGTTCGTCGACGGTGCAGACTGGTTTTTAACCCTCCTCGGGTTGCCCATTCAAACACGGTAACTTCAACGCCGCGAATTAAGTCATCGCTAACAGGTAAGAGGAACGGAGTCAAACGCAACGTAAATTATTCTAAATACCGGCGTGGCTTTGCGCGACGAGTCACCTACAAACGTATATACAGGGTGAAAGATATATACTGGCCACTGAAAAACTGAAGGGTTTGAAAAAGTCGTAGCTTGTTCATTTTGTGATGGTCATTCGAGGGATGTCATTTTTCACCATACAATCCATTAATTATATTTCCAAATGAAATGATAAAAAATTTAGAAAAAACACGTGT
Source organism: Melipona quadrifasciata (assembly GCA_001276565.1). Lineage (NCBI taxonomy): Eukaryota > Metazoa > Arthropoda > Insecta > Hymenoptera > Apidae > Melipona > Melipona quadrifasciata. The sequence goes on along the minus strand of KQ435721.1, from coordinate 454,829 downwards.
TTGTAAAAGTTATGTTTGTCTCGTATCATTCAGTCTTTCAGTGACCACCCTGTATATGTGAATCCTTTGTCCTGGTGACTTGGAGGCGGTAGCGAGGTGAAAAGATCGAACGTTGGAGCAGGCCATGCGAGAAACTCGAATCTTCGTGTCTTTTGCTCTTTGCGAGATTTGACGAGGCGACGAGGAAGAAAAAGATTGCGAAGGGAATGCCGTTGAAGTTTAAAGAGCGTAGGTGGCCTTTGACGAGGGTCTCGCGCCTCTAGTTTTTACTTTAGGCTATTTTCAACGTGGCAGGAGAGAGAGAGAGAGAGAGAGAGAGACGAGTTTGATATACGCGTTTCTTGGATTGCGATAAGATCGAGAGAAACTAGAATTGTCACAAAGAATTTATCATTGCAAAAGTATTTAAAGATGGATTCCTGCGTTGGATTGAACAACCGGCAGAACTTGTCACCTCTTAATAGATCGGTCGAGACGAAGAAGAAAAAGAAAATCTGGCTACCAGTTGTATCCTTTCACCATTGTCGCGTCGCGGCTCTCCTCCTGTTGCTTCACATTCAGCTACTTGCGCAGCAAGTTATTGTCAACGACATTGTTCATTGTCCCGTGTAACATTTCTCTTACGAAACCACCTGCAGTTTCTGCAGGTCTCTCGCGCGACACGTTTCGCGTTGTCGAGATGTTTAGTAGATTAAGGAAAAATTGATCGAAGCTTTAGGAATACAAATTGTCGCATTGAAAAATCTGCACGACTTGTACCGCACAGAAGCAACTGTTCTGACTAGGAAATGAAGACGACTTTGCCAGACAACGCCACTCCTACTCGGGGTCTACCCCACGCCCCCTCGCGAATCACGTGACCCGAATCAACCAATCGCTAATTTTCGTTGCATCAGCGTTGCATCACCTGAAGAGGCCCGATTTTCTGGGTTACCCCCCACTAAAATCACTTTCAGTGATAAAATACAAATCATCAAGTAATCAAAGTTTGTAACTTTAAAACTATTAACTTCTCCATCCACGTTTGTTAGGACTTTCCTTTCACGTTTCAACGAGTCTATCTACCATCTGTATACCTAGGAATCGCCCCTTTTTCTATTCACCCCGGTACAGTTTCCAGTTGCCTCGCAATAATAAATTCTCGAGTTATCAACCCCTCCGTTCGCTCCACCCAGCAATCCTCGAAACGCCCCGACCGCCAATACCCAAGGACACCCATTCCTCGCTGGCGACACCCTCGCCCAAGAGGGTGTGAGAGACTCGCCGCGGCAAGTGAGTCAACGAACTCGCAATTCGTTCGTTTTCCTTACGTCAAAGTCGCGTGGTCCGCGCGACGGACGCGGTCGCGTGCTTCGGCTGTCGCGTGCACCGCGCCGATCGATAAGCGCGACAACGGTCGGAGAGAGACGGTCGGACGGTCGATGGGGAGGGAAGCGTGTATCGCCACTCGGCGAAAGAGGGAATAAAAGCGTTCGGAGGCGGAGGCGGAGGCTGGAGTAAAGCAAACACGAGCAAAAACCAACCGACCAGGGACGAACAAACGAGCGTTGCCTGGCTCTGGCTCTGGTTCTGGCTCTGGCGCTGCAATGACAACAAATTGTATTCGAAAACAAAGTACGCGTAATTGCGAGCGAGCCTCCTCCGCCAGACAAGGCCTGGCCCCAGCCACGCATCCAAAGTCGTCGTGACTTCTTTTTTTTTCCCCCCGACCTCGAGCAGGCTTTCAATCTCTCTCTCTCTCTCACTCTCTCTCTTTGTCTGGTTCCTACAAGGCCCAATGGCGAATGCTCGTCACGTAAGGGAATTGGCTCGCTCATTAGAAGGTAACTACGAGCATCCTCTAACCGGAGTCTCTCTACACCTTGACCGGACCGAGTCCCGAGCCACTTTCGAATTCACGCTGCGGCTTCTCCGCGCACGTACTCGCTACACGCGGGCGTCGCGAGACCATCGTTCCCCGCCGGAAGTTGGCCGCTGGCTTGCTCGATCGCAGCTACAACTCGACACCAGCTGTCCAGTTGGGCTGCGATGTTTATCTGGGACGGTGACGACGGTGGCGATGGCGATCGGTCTCGGATCCGTAGGAGATTACGCGTTTTTAAGTGGAGTCGGTGTTTGGATTCATTTAACGAATCCTATTGGGCTGGTGATAATGCAGGTTGTAGAGGTGTTCCACTTCATTTTGGATTTTGCATCTTTCACCGTGCTTCCAATATTCATTTGCCCTCGCGTTGCAAACCTTTGAGTTCTAACATCGAGTTGGGAACTACGGTTCCTTAATATTCGAAGTTGCAATTCTGCGACATGTGAACTTGAATTTTCAATTTCAATTCCTCAAATCTGAAGATTAACGATAGTAACACGACAGTTTTGAAAGATTCTCGCGTCTTAGGAAGCTGTTACAATACAGAGAATCGTTGGACACGAAGATGTGATTCTGCGTTTAAAAAATAAGTCGACAAAGAGGAACAGAATTTTTCGAGAAAATTTTATTCTTAACTTTATGCCTGAGTTTAGCTAATGCTAGGCGTGTACGCGTGTTTTGACGAAACACGTTCAGTCTATTTTCTTAGAAATAAAGCTGCAAGTGATACAATTTTTACTTATTCTTGACTGCAGGATATTGTCCTGTTTGATTACACGTCCAGAATTAATTAAATTCAAGCACATTCCAGTTGACAAACTTTCGAACTCGATCTCCTCGAGAACGAAGCTAAGTCAAAAGAAGTTGATTCTTTCTTCTAGACTTATTTTTTTCACCACGATCTCGAAAACATCCTGTACAATACAAAATTTAGTTTCGCAGCGCGAAAACTGATTCACCGTGGTGTATTTTCGGCCCCCGCGTTCCCACGGATACGAAATATCTTCCCCCCCGATCGCAAATTAGCGAGAATTTACGAGTCTCCAGCGACGATTCCGCCAATCGAGCCCTCCTATTGATACCTAGTTCTGGCTAAGTGCAGCCTTGAAATTCTTATCTGAACGCTCGGAGACTCGGCTCTAGCGTTTCACGATATATAGGTCGTGGCGGAGGGTGTGTATCGGTTGGATCGGGCCTTTATGAAGGCAAGTTGGGATAAGGGACCCGCGGGAGTTCCAGTCCCAGAAGGGGGATGATGTACTCGCCTCGAAACTGCTGATAGCATCCCGGGAGAAACGGGAGTGGCAGTCGTTCAAAAGCGACCCACGCTCGACGTTGATTCGTCGTAGTTCACCGAAGCGGCACAGAAGCTTCTTCGCCATTATCGGCCATCCTTTTCCCTGCGAATTTATCAGCGAGCTTCATCGACGCGCTGTGTCATTGATCGTTCTCAACACGCGTCGTGGATTTGTCGAGGATCGTCGAAAACAACTGGAAATTTCTTGCGAAGTGTCAGCGAGGGACGAGTCTCAAGCGAAATACAGTAGAGCTTCGGAAGTTTGATCACGTACCTCAAGTTTCTTAACAAAATTTTAACAGGTTCCATCGTTAGACCGTCGACTTTCGTGTAAATTCGTATTCTCGAAAAAAAAATATATAATGTTAATAATAATATATATATATAATACATAATTAAAATTGTTTCGCACGTCAAATATTTTGGAATTTTGAAATTTCCCCCTGAGCAGAAATAAAAATTTACAGTCCAGTGGTTGTATCGCACAATCGGTATGTTTTCACTGTTTATTGAAAAAACAATAGCTGTTCCAAAGCTTGTGAACCTTGCGACTCTTCAAAAGTAATCCATCCGGAGGAGGGAAATTCAGCAGTTGGAGGAGAAAGCAGCGGGGACAGTGGGAAACGGGGGGAAAAACAACGGTAGGAGTTTAAAGGATCTCCTCTGTGCCGGCGGTAGCGGCGGCGGGGGAGGAACACGATTGAAAGCGGATGGAGCACGGTGGCAAATTAACGGCGGGCAATAAAGCGGCGAGGCGACCTCCGTTCTGGCCAATCTACCAGCGGCTAGATTCAAATCCGCCTCCGGCGTTCCGCTCGATGATTAAATTTCGCCTACAGCCGCTGTCGAATATTAGTCCCGGTACGCCGCGGCCTTCCCAACCCCCCCGTTGTTCCTCCTGAGAGCCATCATCGACACGGTAGCGCACGTCGCGATCGTAAATTCCCCCGGATGCACGGTCGCGATGGGACGCGCGGCGAGTCGCAGTCAGAAATTGAGGTAGGTCTCAGCGAGGGTACGACGCGAAGGGGCCACAGTCGATCGATTGATTTTTCTGGGGCAAATGCCTTTTCCACGTCGAAGAGGAGGAAAGTTGGAGTAGGCTCTGCCTGGCAAGTACACTCGAGAGTTTATTGAGTTTATTGATATTTAAAGACGGGGGGTGTCTTTGTTGGTGTCTTGACCCCGTGTTGGTTGCTTTAACCCTTGCTCGCAAAAAGTTAGGATATTTGTGGAAGAATGAAGTAAATTTGGGATAAAAAAAAACCTCGATTGAGTGGTTTTTCTAAGGCAAACGCTCAAGAAGAAAAAAGATTGGAAGTTGGTATCTGAATATTGAAAAATTGCTGTCCTTAAATATCAGAGATCAATCATCGCAGATTATCACCCAGTATCAGACGATTTAAGTCTGGTTTAAAAGTTGTAAGAATTGGAATATTAATTACAGGAAAATGAAATGAAATTGGGATGATGTCGAAAAGTTGGCAAAATCTTGATCGAGTTAAACAATTAAATAAAAATCAGAACGAGAATCAAAGGATTGTAAGTAGAAATCGGGAACGAGAATTGAAGAATGAAACGAAAATCAAAGAATGTTAAATATTAAGTATTAAATATTATGTTAAACATTAAATAAGGAAGAATGTAAAATATTGAATAAAAATTAAAAAGGAACGAGAACGAAAGAATTGTAAATGGATATCAGAAACGAAAATCAGAACGAGATAAAAATCAGAACGAAGGTGAAGAAGACGCGCGCAGACGAGGCGGACGTGGCGAGAAACGTGGTAGAGAAGATAAGAGTATCGGAGAGCCGCCGAGATTACGAAAATAGAAAAGACGGGGGCGGAGGAACAAAACCTCCGGTAGAAAGGAAAGGAAGACACGTACTCGCTTTTGCATATATTCCGAGGGAGGATTCCCTTTATGGGGTACACTGCATCCCGTGCACGACGTCTGAACGTCGGGGGGAGACGCAGGCTGTAGAGCATGACGTAGCTCGGCATTATATGAATCCCTGAAATTATGGGAACCCATGTACGTACGCAATAAAGTCCCGTCGTCCCGTGCGGGTACACGCCCTAAGATGTCCCCGGTTCTCCTGGAACAATTCGTTCCCGAAATTATGCCCCGCGCATGCCGTGAAGTTCAATGAAAATCGCTACCACCAGCGAAAGCGATCAGGTGCATCTGCTTGGCACCCTTGGTGGTTCCGCCTTTTAGAACACGATATCCCGATGTAACGCGAACATTGTACTTGCCGTGATAATAGATAACCGCGACAAGCAGTGTATGCACCGTCGTGCCGTTCCCTACGTACTTGCCTGTTTCACTTGCCTATTTGCATTTGAATTTCCTTGCAATTTTATCGTCTTCGGTTTCAAACTCGTCGGCGGTAATTTTCGCTTGTACCCGTAAATTTGTGTAACAATAACTTTTTTGGTCGAGATTGAAAAGTGTAAAAGTGCAAATTTAACGAAGATTGATATATTTATACGTGGATCTATGAAACACAATAATTTCAATGGTTGGTTGGATTTCTTATACAAAAGAGACACTTAATGAGATTGATGTGTCTATAAAATTATGAAACGATAATTTTTGGTTGGTGAGATTTACTGTATGAAAGATAGTTAATAGGATCGATGTATAAACGGTTGGCGAATAGTTACATGAAAAGACGATTAGAAGAATTTATAAAGGGCATTTTGATTGCAAGAATCCAACGCCGGAAACGCGATCCGAAAGTGGAGCTTTCATCCGATATCTCTGGCCCTCCCAATGGCACGTGTTTTAGATACGATTGCTATCCTTCCTCCATTATTCACGGAAAATACGTATTCTGGTAGATTAGATTCTTTCAAAAGCCCCTTCGTCTTCCCTCTGCATCCGTAAAAAGGAACACGGAGCCGATACACAATGATATTTATTTAAATAGACTGCGGATTTCCGCGCGTCCCTGGAATGCACTTTTCCCACGGTGGTTCAACCTCTTAAAAATCTTTTTACGTAAAAATCGGCAGTCTATTTCCTGCAAGAAATCTCCCAATATTTTTCATTTTACATCAAATACGACTTTATATTTTATATTTTAAATGATTACAATTTGGATTTTTTTTTTTTTTCTGTGAAAGTTCCACTTTCTCAATTACACTTTCGAAAATTTCCTACGTAAGGGAATTAGAATTCTTCAATTCTTCGTTTGCCGCGGGAAATTTCAAACACTCTCCGTTCCAAATGACCGCCGTCTCCCGCGGTATGGAGAATTTCTTGAAAATTCTGTGAAAAAATATCCCGGCTATTTCTCATTTCCGGCGTATTCAGTATTTCCGGTAAAAATTCCTGCGCGGTACCGCACGGCGATATGTACAATAAAAACCGGCCAGTCCACTTCTAATATCGCATATGAATGGCTGCCGCGATGGGGGCGGCGGGGTAAAAGGGACGGGAAGACAGATCGACCTTTCTCCGGTTGAAAATCCGGACGCATTCAATACGCGGCCTCTCCGGCCAGAGATAAAAACCATTAAACGCTTTTCTCGATATTTGTTCGACTCGATTAACTTATCGATGGCGGCTGGTAAAAGTGTTCCGGCTTGTCAATGCGCGACGATATTTCAATGCGATATCGCGTTAGGAGGATTTCCTCTTTTCTATATAACCTGACCCCTCCCCCGCTCCTGAATCCTGATCCACGCTGATACGCGATACGAATCCCATCGGGTGAAATTGTCCGTTCGAAACTTCGTTTTGCAACGCGTCTCGATCGACGTTCCAATTAGTCGATCCGATATCGATTCTCGAACCCTGTTGTCATCCAAGAACGATCCATCCGAGGGATTATTCGGATCGGAGCTGCAAATCTTCGTATTAAAAACAAATTGCACGACTTGCACCCCAGTACGATTCGTCTCACTGAAAAAGGCCCAGAAGCAACTGTTTTCACTTTTTTGCCATAAAACTTTATTGATATGCAAACATTTGAAACGATAGAAAATAAATTATAGGCGCGATCGCTCAGTAGCAGACAACGCCACTCCTACGCCCCCTCGCGAATCACGTGACCCAAATCAACCAATCGCTAATTTTCGTTGCATTAGCGTTGCATGCCACCTGAAAAGGCCCGATTTTCTGGGTTACCCCCGCTAAAGTCACTTTCACTAATAAAAAAAAAGAAAGGGATTTGGGATTTTAACAGTTTGGAAAAGTCTTATAAATAAGGGTTGCTTTTAATTTCTTTTAGGATGTATTAATTGTATTAATTCGAACGCGTCTGATCAAAAAAAAAGGATGATTTGACTGAATCAGGCATTAAATTCATGTGTAATATAATGTTGTTATATCCTCGTTTCTCGAGCCGTTTAATTTAAAAATTTAATTTGAACAAAAGTTGCAGATACGTAGTCGTTTCTTCTTTAAACGAAATTTGCAAAGTACAGTAACATTCATAAAAATGTTCTCCTTCTCCTGAAGAATAGTATTTTAGATGTCTAATGTAAAAATTTACTTTCAAGTATCTTGAAGAAGAAATATTATTAACGAATCGAATTTTGGATATCAAAATCAATCTTGTATTGGATCGTGTCGCGTGAAATGTCGAATTTGCTTACGTTCGACGTTTTCTTTTTTTCAATTTTTAATTACATTTCTTTCTAAATCGATATGGATCCATCCTCGTTCGTAATAACGCAAGAACCTATACGTCACAAATATATTTCAGATGTTAAAATTTCAGAGTTAATTGCGAAATTCTCCCTACATCTCTCCAACACGTATTCACGTTTTCAGAAATTTGGAAACTTCAGAAAACTCGGAAATTTCGGAGACTTTATCTTCGAAGAGTTTGCCCCAAAAATCAAGACTTTTTTCGAAAAGTGAAAGAACTGCGGGTTCGAACGCTACTTAATTTGATTAAAATATAATCCGGAAATAATTTCCAAAAATACCCAACAAACCTAATAAATTGAAAGTCCAACGTTTCACGCGACTCTTTGTACTTGTAGGTTGCCAACCTGCAAAATATCGGGAAAAATTGAACACCAAAAGCTACAATGCGAGCGATATCTTTGGAACGATTGCGATTGATGATCGTGACCGTGTCTATGTAGGATAGTTCCGGTTAGATCGCAACGAACGGTGGGCCGTGCGGCTGGCTAACGTTTCCCAGCCAGCCTACCGGGAAAATCGTGATTTGCGGGCGACATATGTTGGAGATTCGAGCACCGTGCGAGGTTAATCGAATCACTATGACAAAACGATTAATCTCATTTAGTCTGGCGCTAGGGGACGGATGGAAGGGGGTTTGAAGGGGGAGGAGAACGAGATCAAAAATTGTGATGGCAAAGGGAAATGAAGAGAAATTTGGCTACGGTGGATGAAGAGAGATGAAGGATAAAGGGCTTGGATAAAACGGAGAGATTCGGTGGAAAGGGGGGTGGCCAACGGGGTAAAGTGAAGAATCGGTGATTCGGATGAATGTGAACGAAGCGGCTGAATACGAAGTGACGTTGTAATTTTTGAAATGCTGATTGATGAAAGATCTGTGGGATAGATGTAGATTCCGAGCTCGTGAATAGGCGTGGTACGAAGAATCGTTAATTTCAGAAAAAAAAATAGTCCCCAATGGTAAACCATAAGACCTCATTCGCGGTTCCGCAAAGTTTGCAACATCCCCTTTGTCGATCGTTCGAGAAAAGTCTGACAGTGAGAGCAGTAAAACGACGTTCCACGCTGATGCCAAGATTCCGCGAAGACGCGGAAGAAACGGCGAAACGTTCTCGTTTCGGTCGCAGGCGTGCAATTAACCGTCGGCCAAGGGTGGGAATAATTAAGGCTGACGAAAGAGAGAAAGCGCGCAGGAGGGTTGCGCCGCGCTCGTCCCGGGCAAGGATTCAATTCCGGTTCCGTTCTTTCCGGGATTAGGGCCGCGTGTTAACCCCCGAGGCCCGATTGAATCCTTGAGCACCGTTTCGTCCGCGCCTCTTTCGTCGATCAATCAGCCCCGGCTGGAATCGTGAACACGTGTCTATTCGGCACACGTACGAAGAAAGGGAACAGAGCGGAGGAGGAGAGACAGAGAGAGAGAGAGAGAGAGAGAGAGAGAGAGAGAAAGGGAAGGGTGAACACACGGTCGAAAGGAGATAAATGGTCGGACAGATGGAGAAATGGAGGCGAATCGACGAGGGGGCAGGTGCGTGCCACGTTGGAGACGGAAATATGAGGGAAACACGGTGGAAACAGGGTGGCTAGGGGTGGTTACTCGATGTAAAAATCGAGTCGGATCCGGGTGGAAAGCGTAGAATGAACGAGCGTTGCGCAATATTGTAAAAAAGAGGACAGACGAGCGAGAAAAGCGTTAATGAAGAGGGGTTAAGAGAAGAAAGAGGGGTGTTTGGTGAGTGTGACGATGGTGGATCGAGCGTCAAGACTGGCTATTTGTCTCTGCTTGCTAAGCGAGCCGAGTAGTAATTCGTTTCGATGTAACGAATCGGTGAAAGTTTCTCTTATAGCTGAATTAACGCACTATGGTGCGGTGTTTGTTGAATTTCCTTCGATTGAAATTTCATCAAACGAGCGAACGTTTTTGGAACGTGTCCACGTGAATCCTCAAAGAGTGAGAATGGAGCGGGGATGGAAGCTCGAGAGCACGAAAGGACAAAGGAGGGAACAATTGAATAATCGAAGGAGAATACACGTAGGTTGGGAAAGAGAGAAAGAGAGAGAGAGAGAGATTCGGATGGATAGATAGACGAAGGAGGATAGGCCAGTTAATTAGAGAGAAAGAGACAGCCGAGGGGGAAATAAATAAGGCGGACGGCCAAGGGCGATAGAGATCGAAGGGGTGAAACGGGGAGAAAGGAATATTGCGAATCCTTCGCCGGCGTCACGTACAAACGTCCTTTTGAAAAGCAACCCCCTTCCACCGGGTGCCGCTGGTTCGAACGCCTCGAGAAGGCAATCGTCCTCTCTCCTCTTTCTTTCCGCCTCGGATCCTTCGACGCGTGACTCGATTGTTCTTTCACGATCGACCGGGACACGTCCACGCGCCGCTGTAAATTTTTACTTGTCCGTCCGTTCGTGCCATTCGTCATCTCTCTCTCTCTCTCTCTCTTTATCTCTCTTTTCCTGCTCGATAAAATGGCGCGAACAGAGACGAAAATATTTTTAGAAGCTTCGATTACAGCCTCGATTCGTTTCATGGAATTACGTGCTTTTATTCTGATTAAAACACGTCGTCCTTTCCTTTCGAAATTGTAAGATCCCGCGTTGAGAGATAATACGTTGCGAGATCAGCGAGTGGAAAATTACGAACGAAACACTTTATAAAGTAGCCCAGTACGATTCGTCTCACTGAAAGACCCAGAAGCAACCGTTCTGACTAGGGAATGAAGACGATTTTTTGAATCGATAGAAAACAAATTACAGTGCGATCGCTCAGTACCAGACAACGCCACTCCTACTCGAGGTCTACGCCACGCCCCCTTGCGAATCACGCGACCCAAATCAACCAATCGCTAATTTTCGTTGCATCAGCGTTGCACCTGAACAGGTCCAATTTTCTGGGTTACCCCAACTAAAATCACTTTCAGTGATAAAGTGATGTTTGAAAAACGACGTAGCAAGTTTGAAGAGTACTGTAGGACAATAAATGATAGTTCGTTTAACATTGATTTTTAAAATTGACGCGAGTTACATCGACGCAGTTTGTCACATCTTCGCAATGAGATAAGTAGGATAGAGGAGATCGCGAATGTGACCTGTTATTACAGAAATGAAAAATACCCCCAGGTATCGTGGTAATTTTTCCCTCGTTGCACGCTGCAATTTATCAAGGATCGAGGCTGCGATTTATTCCCCGACGGTCGTTAACGATCGTGTCCCTTACAGTCTCGAAACAATTTCCACAGAAACCCCGCGGAACCTGCTCGATAAAGATCAATCGATGGAACGTCGTTCGAAAGGAGAATCTCTTTTAATTTCTGTTTCAACAAGTTCCCGAAGACTTCCCGTCTCGTCGAAGTAGAGATCAATCCACGAATTTACGCACGAGACGAAAAGCAAAATGCATCTGTTGATTTACGCGTAATCTTTTTCTCGCTCGCTGTAAGATATTTAATTTAATCTAAAATACAATTTCAATGTTTGCGTCGAAGATTTTTTTATTTAATGACGAGTATACTCGTCGTGCAGAAGAATTTGCAAAACGAATTTGCATTCGCTGTTCAAGTAGAATTTAAGTAAAACGTATTCGTAATTGTACATAATTTTTTATGAAATTTTTCAATGCAATTTTCTAATAAAATATGACTTGAAACGAAAAACAACTGGAAAAAATCGTTTCAATTTCGCAGTTGTTCTGCTTTTTTAAATTAAGTGAATTTATTCAAAAAAAATTGAAGATCAATGT
>KQ435721.1:398302-409473 GCA_001276565.1 Melipona quadrifasciata | reverse complement strand
AAACGGAACTCTCGGCGGAGCACGCGTGAACGAGCTTCGGACGCAGTATTGCGATCGGCCAACCCTCCGGCAACTGCAACCCCCTCTCGGCGCTGGTATCGTGGATACGCCCCTGACCCGTTGCCCCCGGCAAGTAGAGACTCTCCCGAGTTCGATGGACCGATCGTGAGTGAGTTCTGTTTGGCGTATAACTTGAAACCCGATCTGGCCGAAGACTTCTTCGACGGCTGTTGTCACGGGGTGGAAGTTCAAATAAATGCGCGACAATCTCGACGAACTACGTACGTAGTTTGGTAGGACCGCTAGGAACTGTGAGTCTCTAACAAAGTTATCAAGCAACTGAGCATCGATCGGTCGGAAGAGAAGTGATTAGCTCGAAGGTTCGCCAATGGTCCTCAGTCACGACGACTAATTGTAAATAAGGAATTGTCAAAGTATTACGATTGATAGAGTGGTAGTTCCTGAGACGTGTCGGCTAATTAGGCTTGACTCTAGGTTAAGACGGAGTGAAGATGCAAATGTGAAGAAGTCAAATACCGACTGTTTTTTTATTTTTTGATTCACATTCTTGTCGCAAATTTCGGGAAATTTTTGGTTCTATCGCTCCTGGGTCATAAGGTGTGTGGCACTGCTGCGGAACAACAGACCACGTAATATGGCAAATGAACCAGAGATATGAACGAAGCTTGTTTAATCAATTTTTGCTCGAACGAACAGAACTTTCAGTAATTTCAAGACAAGAAGAATGTAGACAAATTTGCTGAATTTAGTAAATTTGTCTCAAAAAGTTATGGTGCAGCCATGAAGAACGATCAAACTACGATATCACGTGTCCATCTCGCGCAAGAATCGTTTCTTACGATTCAAGAGACCCAAGGGAAAAAAGAAGAAAACATTTCGCACGTTTCAGTAATTTCCGAAGATACTAGTCGACAAATTTGATGCATTTGTTTAGAAGAAGTTGAAAAAAAATATGGTGCAGCGAAGAAGATCAAACTACGATCTCACATGTCTAGAAATCGTTTTTTAAAATTCAAGAGACCTGAAAAGGAAAAACGGAAAGACAAAAACTGTACCCCAGTACGACAGCAACTGACTAGGAAATGAAGACGACCTTTTTTCCATAAAATTTTATTGATACGCAAACATTTGAATACGATACAAAACAAATTACAGGCGAGATCGCTTGGTACCAGACAACGCCACTCCTACTCGAGGTCTACGCCACGCCCCCTCACGAATCACGTGACCCAAATCAACCAATCGCTAATTTTCGTTGCATCAGCGTTGCACCTGAAGAGGCCCGATTTTCTAGGTTATCCCCGCTAAAATCACTTTCAGCGAAAAGGAAAGAAAACGTCTCGGCGGGCGGGAATAGACGAACGGCGGAATTAAACGAATCCGTGGGTATCACGATCGCGGATCTCGTAACAGTTTCCCGGCGATTTCTTTCAAAATTGAATTCCCCACCTTTGGGAGATGGAAGGACAGGACAGAACGCCGCCTGCCCGATGGGAAACCAATGGGAATAGAAACTTTTCCAGGACAACGTTTCCACGAGCGCGCGGGAAACGCTCTTCTACCACGAGCGAGAAGATTATTTTCGCCACGCGGAAACTGCTGGCAGATGGCACGGCTGGAAGAGGGAAGAGGGAGAAAGGGAAAGTAGAAGAGGAAGAGGAGAAAGAGAAAGAAAAAAAGGAAAAGGAGGAAGAGGAGCGGTTCGCGCTTCGACCCCTAGAAAAATCTCGGGGACACAGAGGGTGGCTTTTCAAGCCGGTGCACACACACTGCCCTCCTCGTATGCGCGAAACTGAGATTCTCGTAGCGCCCGAGGGTAATAAAGGGTGAGAGAGGAAAGAGAGAAGAATGCAAGGAGGATAAGAAGCTTGGAGCAAGAGGAGGAGTGAGGGGGCGGGGAGGGGAAACGTTGTGGATGGCAAAGGAGGCTCGTTAGATTGAGTTTCAGCCTGGCTATGGTCTGGCAACGTCTCGTTTTACGCAGGAAATTTTCTGCTCCCCTTCTCCCGGGCAAGGGAAATATAAACGCGACACGTACTGACAGAGAGAGAGAGAGAGAGAGAGAGAGGGGGGCGGTGGCTTGTTTCGGGGAAACAACGCCCGCGTTTTCGCTCGTTATCGTGACAGCAGTCTACTCGCCAACTTTCCTGCGTCGTTCCACCGAAGATGCGCTTTCGCGTTAAGAAATTATCTCGCGAAGAGATGGGCATCGTTCATGGTCAAGGTTTATTAGAGCTCGAAAGATAGTGTGCGTCATTTGTGAATAATTTATTTAAAGATTTTAGTTTTAATGTGTCGTTTATTCTATATGTTAGAAGTAGAAATTATGTCATAAGAGAGGATACGATGATTGGGAATCGTTCTTTGAAATATTCATAAAGGTTTATAAAGAAGACTCTTTCTTGAGGACAAATATGTATCATTTATAAATTGGTATTTATACTGTATCGTTGTTTGTTAATGTTATTGCAACGTTAGTGGAAGTCACATTATTGTCATTATAAATTATATCATTGTGTATAATATTAGTAAAAATTAGCTTGGATTTTTAGCTTTCAATTTCTTCATCGACGATGAAAATTTTCGCATCTTTAAATCTGATTAATTTCGCGATCTCGCCGCGATATGCTTCCACTACGCGTAATTAAATCGTTGAAGATTTTGTAATGAACAAGATTCTGTAATTGACGTTGCAAATAACGGCGTTGCCGAGGGCAAGATTGCAGATTGAAGGTAACGATGTTGAAAGATCACGGCGCGAAACTTTATGAACGAGTGGATAAAGGAGTCGATCTAAAATTGAAGGGCGGCGCAAAGGGCTAGGCGAAGCCCTGGTACTTCGTTTCTTGATTAAGAAGCAATTCGCTTTAGCCAAAGAAGCAATTAGACTTTACCAGTGGAAGTCGGTCGATTAACCGACGTAATCAAGCTTGTGTGCTCGATGCTGATTAATTTTGCTACGGCTACCGATCCTGTGGAAACTTTGAAAAGATTTCAATTTAGAATAAAGAATCTCCGAAATCTTCTTCCATCAACATTCTACTAAATGTATATACATATTTTTAAAGAAATCCAACTGTTGCTTTGGTCCTCGATAAGGTAACTTGCTGAATCTGCCTTTTAATGAAAAACAGAAAACCAACGTGCTCTCGTAGACTTCGATCCATCGATGTTCTTCAAAGAGTAATAATTAATTGATTGTTCCTACTGTTTGTCATTTGATGTCGAATCGAAACTTGATCAATCATGGTTTTGAAGATTCGGCTGCCCCCTTTCCTACCCTTTTAGAATTCTTCTTCATCATTTCATTAAACCTTGAACATTAGCGTCAGATAACGTCGTCAAAGATTTCTTGAATTTTGTCGTTTAATATTCAAAGTTCAATAAAACTACGAAAAAAAAAATCGTACAGCGTGTTTTAAAAAGTGTGTTATAAATGAGAAATTTCAATCTTCAAGATCGTCATGGATTCAGTCAGAAACAAAATTTTTTCAATTAAAAGAAAAAAAAGAAAGAACATTTTTCCACGTTTGCTAAATAAGTAATTCGAAACACCTGAGACCCTGCTGATAATACCATCGACGGAGCAAGCGAACCGCCGACTGCTTGCCACTCGCGTCACGAAGCCACATGCATACACATATGTATATATATATATATGTATGTATACATACATATGGTTTATATATATATATATAAACCTTGACCAAGGGAATAACGCCTAGGTCTGGCATCTCGTGGCAGCTCTCCCCAACAGACGAAACACGACTTGTAATTACGTTTCTGAAGGCAAATAAGAGGTCTCGTCCCGGGGAAAGAGGCAGGGCCCGAGCCGAGTTTTGTTGGCATACAACTTGAAACTCAATCTAACGGCTTTTCCACGTTTTACGCTGCTCCGCTTTCCTCCGGTTTCCCGGGTCTCCTCTCGCGACTCTCTGGCTTTCAGCCCTCGCCGGGCTGGGTGATTTCCTTCTTAGCCCACGGGAGAGGGTGACACGAGAAGGATCCAGAGGAGGTTTCAGAGCCGCGGCGCAAACAGAGGATACACCTTTGTCTGTCTTTCTAATTCTCCGGACAACAGGTCGAGAATATGTTGCCAACTTTTCTCTTCCCAAGCCAGACACCCGGTCGAAGGACCTCCTTCGTCTTCTCCTTCTTCTTCTTCTTCTTCTTCTTCTTCTTCTTTTTCTATTTCTCTTTCAACCGAGAAATCTTTTCATGTTGGGCGTTTAGATTCTCATATCGCGTCTACGCTTTGTCATCTTCTCCGTTCATAAAATAAAAGGTTTAGGTTAGATTTAGGTTTAGGTTAGGTTTGTCATCCTCTCCGTTCATAAAATAAAAGGTTTCTTTCTCCAAAATAAAAGGTTCATTCCAAAAAATGTTCATCGCGCGGAAACATTTCAACGTGGCGAAACAGCGGGAAGATTCTCCGATATTTTTGCACTTACAGAATTAATCCGCGAGTCCGCGAGTCGTCGACCGCGGGAAACTCATTTAGAAATTACACTCTCCCCTCCCCCATGCGTTTTTCCATTTCGACGCCCTCCATCAGTCCCGAAGCAAAGAGGAGGAAAGAGAAAGTCACTCTAATCGCTCGGACAAATCGCTGAAAATTGAAATAAAGTGTCGTTGAAAAGAGCGCGATCGCGTTCGCGTTCATTTTACGAATATTAAAGCCGCATCGGTCCATCATTTCGCCTCTGCGAAAGGCCCAGAAGCAAAGAAAGGTGAAAGACGGATGATAGAAGGAGAATGGGGGGAAAGAGAGAGCAGAGTGTAGCGAGAAGCTTTAATGGGGGAGAAAGGACCGCATTTTGCAACATAACCGCGGGGAGGACTCGGGTAGCTACAAAGAATCACTCGTCACCCCAACGGTGGAGAAAAGCACGATCAAGTTTTCAGGCTGGGTTCATAGAGGGTTGGCTCACTGGAGAATCCAATCCGTGTCCCCAGCCTAAACGCGTCCAGGCGTTCCCAATGAGAACAGAGGGGGAATAAAGAAGCTCTCTCATTGCTGTCACTCGCAGCGCGACGATTATTTTTAGGCTGTGCGCCATCTTCCTAGTTTCCTCGACGAGTTTTTGCTTCGATTTTTCCTCGATCACCCGTTTGGCTCACGTTCGAGGAAACATAGCACGTGAATGTGGCAATTTAGGTGATTAATATTTTATCGATACGCAAACATTTGAATCGATACAAAAATACGAATTACAAGCGCGATCGCTCGATACTAGACAACGCCACTCCCACTCGAGAGCTACGCCACGCCCCCTCGCGAATCACGTGACCCAAACCAACCAATCGCTAATTTTCGTTGCATCAGCGTTGCACCTGAAGAGGCCCGATTTTCTGGCTTACCCCCGCTAAAATCACTTTCAGTGATAAAAATACAATTTAACTTGCAAAATTGACTTACGAAACAAGTAATTTTGTAACAAGACAATCTATTTTTGTAATAAGGTAAGAGATAATTAATAATAGAATTACTCTCCCGAATAAATCGTCACATCATAACGAAAACCTTCTTTTCCACCTAATCTCAATCTCATAGTGTACATTGCACGTAGTTCGAAAAATACAAATTGACTCGACGAGGCAAATAATTCTGCAACAATTTCACCTACTACCGGAAGCCGATTTCAGGCGCCGGAACAAGGGCGAGCAGGTGTTCCGAAAACGACGAAAATCTCGAGGATATCACGGCGATTGCAGCTCGTCTCACGTACCGACGTCCAACCGCTACGTGTCCTCCGCGTCTAACTCGCTGATATACCTAAACGCATGCTCTCGACGACAGACACGCCGCGTATATCCGCGGAACGAGCCGCGGAACACGAAGCCGGGATTTGGGCCGGGTATCACGCAAGGATCCCCTGGTACGTTGAAAATGGAATAGGGAGAAACAAATACGGCGGACGTGCCTGGTTCCCTCGATGGTCGGTTGTCGCACGAAAATCAAGATCCATCCCGCCGGTTGTTTCTCCTTTCTCCGCGTGCAGAATGGGACGCCCAATGTTTTGTCGTTTGGATTATCGGGCGCGATCGCACGCGCGTTGCAGAGACGAGAGAGAGGAAGTGAGCGCCTCTCGGTGTTCGATTTTCAAGCGAGGTTTAGAAACTTGGCGAGGATTGGGTCGAGTGTTAAGGAGGATCAACGGTTTCTTGTTTCTCTGTGTTGGCAGGACGATTCTGAAAAGAGGGAGATTTTCTTTCTCGCGAGGATAAAAGCCTAAGAAGACTGAAAGAGTAATAAAGAGTAAAGAATGGAAGAGTATTGAAATGTCAATTTTTTTATTTTGGAAAAGAACGATATTCGAATTTAGAACTGTCCTAAAGTCGCATGGAACGAAGTTTTAATCGCGTTGAACGTTTCGCTCGAGGTGCAAGCGCGGAGGGAGGATTTTTCAAGCGTGAATTCTAGGGCGAATTGTGGAAAGAAAAACGCACAAGTAGTGCGGTACTATGGTTCGCGTGGTAAAGTGGAATGAAATTCCCATCGCGCAAGAATAGATAGGAAGAAGTATATACGGTATGAGGAATCTTTTTAGATAAGGTTCGGGTCATTTCTCCAGGGGTGAATAATAAGATCGGGGGGGAGGATGAGAACGTAGCAGAAAACAGAAAATGTTTGATGCGGCGTTCTTCTGTGTTTCAAGGCGGAAGGAGGCTTTCGTTACGTAAGATAAGGAACGCGGCAGTACGGTGAAAATCTCTCGAGTAACGGCGTGGTCGTTCCTTTGGCGGCAAAAAGCCAGCAGCAAATAATCAAGAAATTGGACGAACGTAGCGAGCTGCGAGTATTTTTGTCTTAATGGAAATTAAAGCGTTTATCATTCGAGGTGAGCAAGCAGCAACGGGGAAAACGCTGCAATATCGTTAGTAATGTACGCCAGAAATATATCGCGGAAAGATACGATACGACGACGAACAAAAACAAAATGGAAGCGAAGTTTCACCGGCGAGTTCTTGTGTAAAACGAAATGCGTAATAGGAGAAAGTGGCAACGGTAATATCAAAAAGCTTTTTCGCGCTTGACATTTTCGTTTCGAACAAATGAACAAAATCTGCTTGTTTCCACAAACAGTGTATTATGAAACTTTTTACACATCACTTACGAAAGTGATATATAAAACTCGAGGACCAAAAAGATGTTGACGCAGCTCCACCATGTATTTGAACGGAATAGAAAATACTTTTCACAACGAGCGAGTCTTCTTTCTTGATGTTTGCGCATTAGTCAATCGACAGCGCTCTAGTACTTACGGAAGAATATTATTTTATAAGAATATAATTAACATAACAATATAAAAAAATAAGAATTAATTAAAATAAGAATATAAAAAAATGAGGATATAATTTTTTTAAATAACAATCAAAGCGTAGCAGAATAAGGAAATACTTTCGAATTTTTATACTTCTCGTATTATTATTGCATAACTCGTTATTGGAAATTATTATAGTGCACGTTGCTTTTATATGTAGTAAACTATTTATTCGGATTTGTTAACGTGTCATTGAAAAAAGAAAAAAAAAAATAGATGTTCTAATGCTTTCTTGACCCACTGTCTTCTTCCTCAAATCACCGATTTAAATCGCTATGCAAGAAAAACGGTCGAAAAAACCCTTCGTCCCGTGAAATCATCGTGTCAAGAGCTCTTAATACCAACGATCACATTCAAACGCATATCGACCTAATTTCACGCTCGATCGAACGCCACTGTGTCACTTGCAACACGCACACTTTCTCGCTTTCTCTCTCTTAAACTACCGGTCGCTTATCGGCCCTTCTCGAATCGATCTGGAGAGGGAAAAAAGGTTTTTTCACTCGGTCGATCGAGGAAGAAATCACGCGCGTTGCGACGTGTTGGCCGATAAACGAGTTGCCCAACGGGAGAAACGGGTGAGAAA
This sequence comes from Melipona quadrifasciata, assembly GCA_001276565.1. Lineage (NCBI taxonomy): Eukaryota > Metazoa > Arthropoda > Insecta > Hymenoptera > Apidae > Melipona > Melipona quadrifasciata. Next base: position 401,541 of record KQ435721.1, on the reverse strand, counting down.
CGGGCGAGGGGGAAAATATTTTCCGGAAGGTGCGTGCGTTGCGTTGTGTGTGTGCGCGCGCGCGTGTGCACGCAGTTTCGCGATCGAAACCGCGATAAAAGGGTCAACGAGACCGGGCTCGTTTTAATGTCTCGATTTCGCAATTTTCATCGTGTCCGTGGCTCGCGTGTGGCACCTGTTATCAGTGGGCCGATAACCCATCCAGACGACAAACGCGCTGCTCGAACGCAAATGTATCGGTGAAAGGCGCCACCGATTTTTGAATAATACATAAACGCGGTTATTAATGAGAGAGACCGGCGGGTCGTTAGGAAACACTCAACGGTGGAAACGAACGTTTCGTGCCTGCGGGAAATTAGTATCGCGGACGACGACGATGCGTTTGATCGTTAGATCCCGGTCGTTTGCCACGGGGACGATGGAATTTATTTTTGACGCCAGAATTGTCCAGCAGTTGGGTCTCTTTTGAGCATCGAGGATTGTTTCTGCAAATAATTTTCAATTCTCTTCTTTAACTCAAGCCTCTTAACTCTGACCTTTGTGCCTTAATCTTTGGTAGTTCCAGCGTCGAGGTTTTCTTTGCTCCAGAAAATTTTCGACTCTCTTTCTTGGTTTAATATCTAACTAAACTGCTTCATTGAAAAAAAAAAAGAAAGAAAAAGAATTGCGCCTTTCTCCTTCTCTTCTAAAGAAAAAAATCTCCTTGTATAAACCTTACAGTGACAAAGAAAAAAGAAAATTCGCGCGAAAGAAATTCAAATTCAAATTACACGGAGAATGTTTATATATATAATATATTTAATACATTTATTTCCAGTAAATTTAATATTTTTAAATTTGATAATTTATTTAAATAGTTTAAAATAAAATATTGAATTGTGATTTCAAAGATATAAATTGATTATTTTAAATTATTATGAAAATATTAATTTTTAGAATTATGTTATTTATCACAAGGTTTTTGATAATATTATTTAGATTATATTTTATATTATTTAATTATGAGATAATTTTTGAATGAAATATTATTATATTATATATATCGCATATAGCGTAAAAGTTTCACAAAACTTCATCGATTCCAGCAATTTCCACTGGTTTCCACATTTCGCAAAGAAATTCGCCCGTGGCTTTCAATCACCGGAAACGCAAGAAAGAGTTTCGATTCCTTTCGAGATATAATGATAACTCCAGCGGACGCTGCACGTCGGTTAAATTTCTGTCTCGGAATTGGCTACAATCGGGTATCTGTTCCCCGGATCCCCGATTCGCTGGACTCGCGTTCAATCTGGCGGCAGGGTCAGAGCTGCCGGGGATATGTATCCATGCCGGCGCGGCGTCGCGACGAAGGGGGATGAAATTCACCCCTTAAGCTCGCTGCAGGCGAACGGATACGTCGCTTTAAGCTGCTGGCTTTGATGTCCAGGTCAGGATCTGCCGGCCGGTTCTCGAGCTAACGGAGAGCCCGTACGCACCCCCACGTTGCAAACCCATGCGTCGCTCCCCCAATTAACCGTCTTTTGAGGCTCTGTTACGGCCGCTTCCGTCCCCGTGCAAGTATCAACCCTCTCGCGACCGCAGCCCGCCGATCGTTACGTTTCACCACCGGTTTGCTGGCCGTCTCTGATTTAAAAACAGACTCTAACATGTCTAATATCCTTCGGGGAATGCAGAATTTTCAAGAAGACTGGAAATATTACAAGTATAAGTGTATCGTTCGCGTGAGGTTTTAGATTACTTGCTTCGAGATTACCTACGGCTCTAGGTGGAATCGTAACTACGTATATTCACAGGGTGAATAGAAAAAAGGGTAGTTCGTAGCTTCTAGGGTGGTTTAGTACTCGCCGAGGCATGAGAAAAAAAGTCCTAACGAACGTGGGTGGGAGAATTAATAGTGTCAAAGTTATGAGCGATTTTCTGTTTTGGTTTGTGAAGAAGTTGGAACGCATCCGGAAATTTTTGAGAGAATACGTAATACTTTAATACTTGTATAAACTGCACGACTTGTACGATTCGTCCCACTGAAAGGCCCAGAAGCAACTGTCCTAACTAGCAAATGAAGACGACTTTTTTGCCATAAAATTTTATTGATACGCAACATTTGAATCGATGGAAAATAAATTACAGGCGCGATCGTTCATTACCAGACAACGCCACTCCTACTCAAAGTCTGCCACGCCCCCTCATGAATCACGTGACGCAAATCAACCAACCGCTAATTTTCGTTGCATTAGCGTTGCATCTGAACAGGCCCGATTTCAGTGATAAAAGAAGAAATTACAAGGTAGACCACTGCTTACACAGTAGCGAAGCGAAGAAATTCGTTTCTTCAACTTTAAAACTATTAATTTTCCAACCCATGTTTGTCAAAATTTTTTTTCACAGTTTTCGGCAAGTATTATCTACAATACACGCTAAACCTCTTTTTCTATTCACCCTGCACATACATAGATATTTTTTATAGAAAATGACACACGATAGAGTGTTTGTAGAAAATTTGTCAGCAAAAATCAAAGTGCAACACTCCCTGTAAAATTTCGACACGAGGCTCTCATCTTTTTAAACACATTCCCAAAAATAATACACACAGTTCGACACACATACGTGCGTGGAACGATAAATTGATTTTCGAACCGTCCACAGGTCGGCACAAGTTGGAAATAAATTACGGTAGAATTTCGCTCGAAATTCATTACTCTTCGCCAAATGAAATTGCACGGGATGATTCTACTCGGGCGATTAAAATGTTACACGCGCGAAACTTACACAAATGTGATCGTTGATGCGTTTAGTGTTAAATCCTTCGAGAGGTGAAGAAACATCTGCGTGTTCTACGTAAATGATAGTTAAGATCAATGAGTCGTCGTTCGCGTAGAATTTCGCGACGAGGGGGGGAGGGTGTGTGTTGGCGAGGCTCGTTTAATTAGAAAATTAGTGGTTGTTCTCCGGGGGCGTGTAACCGGCTACCGGACTGGTACGCTCCCTCAATTAACCTGGTTTGGCGCCTTAATTGCAGCCGCCCAGGTCTTTCCACCTGTTAGATAACGAAACCACTTATGCACGGTGCACGCGCGTGGATCGCGGCCCGTCCACGTAAATCTCTTTTCCCCGCTTTCAAAGCCGCCAGTTCGCTGGTCTCGCTAGATTTTTCCTTTTTTTCTTTCTCTCTTCCATTGAAGTTGGATCTTGCGATATTTTCCAACAACACTTCCCGCTCTTTGAGACTGGCTGCGCGGCTG
>KQ435721.1:375405-389160 GCA_001276565.1 Melipona quadrifasciata | reverse complement strand
GATTAATGGAATTTCTAAATTTTTGAAAGATGAGCAGTGAATCGCCAATGTCTGCCAGACTGGTCTTTTCGCGTAACCGAGAACAAGCTTCTACGTTTCAGGGTTCGCGACGAAGGCGAAACAACCCTTCTGAAACAATACCCACAATCAAGACAGCAACACGATCCCAACTCGACTCGACTCGTCTCTTCCCTTTTCCAGCGATTCCTAACCAACTCCATTCTTTTCTCTTTACCATACACACAATGATACGCTACCCTCTCTATCACTCTCTCTCTCTCTCTCTCTCTCTCGTTGCACCGTCTCGCGTGCCCGTTCTCCTTCTCCTCTTCAACCCTCTGTGTTCATCTCTCTTCCCTCCGTTCGCACTCCGTGTTCCTCTCTTTCTCTCCCTCTCTCTGTCTCTCTCTCTCTTTTTCTCTCCTCAATATTATGATCCATCGTCGATGCTCGTCTGCTCTCCTCTTGTTCCTACAGTCTCTTCCACGCCACTACGGCGGCTTCGTTATTTTATAATTGGCACTATCCGCCCTCTTTCATGAATTATTCCACAGGCCGATAAAGTCGCGGAATATCGACGAGTTTCCCTCTATGGCTCTTCTGTCTCTCCCTTCTGTTTCTCCGCCCCCTTTCTCTCTGTTCCTCTTTCCTCTCTCTCTCCCTCTCTCTCTTTCTCTCTTTCTCTCGTTCCACGGCAAGGCAACACGGTTTCTTCTTTTTTTTCTTTTTTTCTTTCGTTCTACCGTTCCACGGTGTCTTTCGCGTACGAGAATCGAGCTGCCTCGTAATTGTATCTCGATCGATTATCATCTCTCAGCGGTAGCTGAAGGTTGAGAGACCAGATCCGCTGGATTATATTTCCCTCGCAAGGTCCTGCAAGCGCGGAGAGAAGCGATTTCGCATTCGCTACGCGTTGGATTACTAACTTTCCAGCTAGCGCGGAATCGCGACGGAAGTTTAATAGGTAAAATTAAACTGTTTTGTTGCATCGGGACTTGTAACTATTCGTTACTTACTGCACGTGGCTACGGGGGTGAGTCGAGTAACTCTCTTTAACTTTAAATTACTTGCATATAGAAGTATTCATAAGTAGTTTCTTTTTTTTTTTTTTTTAATTAAATAAACATTGCCATTTAGTGTGCTTGTTGCTAAATTATGTTATATATGATTAAAACTGTATCAACTCTTGAATGAAATGAAATTTTGCACAGTATCAAAAAAACGACATTATTTTCATACATTAGAGGTACCCGCAAGTAATTTTAAGTCGTCCATTTTTTCAAATTTGGTAAACGTCGCCATCTAGTGACAATAATTTAACTTGTCATAACATAACCTATATTCCAATTAAATACATTGACATTTAGTGTGCTTATTGTTAAATTATGTCATGGATTAAAACTGTATCAACTCTTGAATGAAATAAAATTTTGCACAGCATCAAGAAACGACATTATTTTCATATATTAAAGGTACCCGCAAGTAATTTTAAGTCGTCCATTTTTTCAAATTTGGTAAACGTCGCCATCTAGTGACAATAATTTAACTTGTCATAACATAACCTATATTCTAGTTAAATATATTTAAGCACATTTAGTGTGCTTATTGTTAAATTATAACACAGATTAGTACTTAGAAAAAAGAAAACTTGGTATTAACTCTTAAATAAAAGAAAATTTTGTACAGTATCAAAAAACGACATTACTCGTGAGTATCCTCAAGAGGAATTTTTATACCAATTTTTCCGTGTTTTTTTTTTTTTTTTTTTTGTATTAAATGTGAGCTCGTCGATAATATCATTTCATCTCTGACAAAACACACAAAGTATTTCTACCACTCAGGGGAGTTTGCAACCGTTTTAAACAATATTTCCATGCAATGTTCCAATTCGACACCACTGTCGAATTTCACCGATCAAAAATGCAAATTATTCCTGCCCCTAAAAGTCGACATAATAATTGCTTGTTTTAATTGGTTCTGCAAATACAGCTGTAATAAATCTCAACCGAGGTTCCCGGAGCTCAAATTAAAAAAACAAAAAAAAAGAAAATGTTGCCATTACCAATTACCAACTGCTCGTACTCCAAACGAACGGGAAAGGGAAAAGAAAAAGTAATGGCCCTCCGATTTCAATTTGCAACATGAAAACTTGATAAGCAATTAGCAAGAAAAATATTCAGCTTCGTCCATCAATTGCCTCTAGTGAAACTCTAATTTTCCATTATTCGTCCGCCAAAAAAAGAAGAAAGGGAAAAAAGAAAAGAGGAGACTAAAGAAAGGAAGAAAGAAGAAATATAGGAGGTGGCTGTTTCGCAACCTCAACACAGATTAGTTGAATAAGTCTATCGATCGATTTCCACCCCTTCGTAGCTTACATTCCCGCGTAATAAAGTAAAGGGAAAAAATAGAGAGAGAGAGAGAGAGGGAGGTAAAGCACAGTAACAATAGTTTCTCCTCTCTTGATTCTCGACGCGATAGCGATCCACGTTAAGTGGATAACCGACGTGCGGCGAACGGTGGCCAATTCCTTCGATCGATGTTCGACCCTTTCGTGAAACAATTACATGCGTCGTGCTCCAACCAAAGGCAAAAAAAAAAAAAAAAGAAGAAGAAAAAATAGAAGAAAAATACGCACACGCGGTGGTAATTGATTCCTTCTGTGCAACGCGAATTCCAATTAATTAGATAACGTCTGCTGGACTATCCAATCTCATCTCGCTCGATACCAACCCCTCTATTAATAATTACACGCAACCACGCTATTAATATCGAAAGTCGATATTACAACGAATCGACTATATTGATCAAACAACGTCATTCATCGGTTCCAATATCGCGCGTGTATTTCAAAAGTTGCGGTTGCCCGACCACCGTGTTGGGAGAGCATTAAATTCTAATTGTGGAAAGTCACGGGAATAGCGTTTTATCCGTCAAGCTGTCGTTACGTGACTTTCTCGCTTTTTCTGAAAAATTTCTCTCGATACTGGACTAAAGTACAAGATACCAGAAAAATACAATAAAGAACAGAAGCTTCTTTGTTAAAAGAATTAATACAATTCATTTAATATTAAAAGAATTAATATATTTTATTAAAAGTCACTCGAGTGTCTAAAAATATACTGTTACTAAATACGTTAAAAATTTCCTTAGAAAATTATAATTATAATTGGTGATTTTGAGCATTCTTGTTAACTCTGTCTCTCCCTTTCTTGAGCTTCTGAAATGATATTTTTAAAAAAGATCCAGCGAAGAAAAGAAAGAAACGTACTCACCCAATTTCGATTTGTAGCACGCTACGACAGATGATCAACGTCCATTGATCGTCACGAGCGGCGGTTGATCTCCTCCGACAGAGAGAAGTCCTGGTTCTCGATGTCTGCGCGCCCTGTGAAACCCTACTAATAGTTCGAGTGACACAAGAGGGTGGCAGAAGTCATCGCCGTCTGACACGCGGTTTAAAGCCCTTCCCTTTTCAGACGCTTCTCCTTTTTGTTCTCAAGACCGAGCTTTCAAGCACGTGTGAACGCGTTTCCTTCTTCTCTTTCTCCTCTCGCCCTTTTCTTTTCCCTTGTTTTTCTCTGATCCACTCTCTCTCTCGCACAGACGCTCACCCGTACCACAGTCTTTTCCCTCGTTCTCCCTTTTATTCTCTTAAAACGTCGAGACGACTGCCCCGTAATTCCGCTGGCGGCGGTGTCACGCCGGCCTCTGAAATAAAACGTTTCGCGGCTGCAGCTCGCCGATAACGCCGTCTACCGCGCCCCGCGACTAGAATTTTAATTGTGAATCGTGCGACCGGTTAACGGTCCTCGAGTCCTGTATCGTCAAGGAATGATTCTATCAACTTTGATTCAGAATCTTCTCACGGAGAACACAAGTTTTACCCTTTTAGGCTTCGTTTCTCTACCGTGACAACACTTGTCACTGGAGGGCGAGAGGGACTTGGACAAATTGCAAAGTGCATTCTACAGCGTAGTATTTTTACATTCTAAAGTGGATCAGACAAAGGAATCAAAATTTCAATTTTTAACACTCAATTTCAATTTTTAACACTGGACAAAATTTCACTTATTACCGTCCCTTTCTGAAACCTGTTTTGCTTCAAGATATTCAATTTGTTGTAAATCTTTCTCACCAAAAAGAAAGCGCAATTTCACGCACGAAATTTACAAATTCCCCGCGAGAGGACCTCCAATTTCCCGTGATGCTTAAATAACACGAAAATTCCACCGTGGTCATCGCCCTGAAATGTGAAATTCTACCCCTTCGACCCCCCAGCCGGCTTGAACCATAAACACTCAAATCCCTCCAAACATCTCCGCTTTCCTCGGAGGTGAAAAAAAAGGAAAGAAAGAAAAAAATCCTCCTCTCTCTCCCAATCGACCGCACAAATCCCTCCCCCTCCCCCCCCCACGTTCCTCGTCCCTTCTGCTCCCTTTGTCATCAAACTCTACATGCCCTTGCGCATTGTGGCGAGCCACCCCCGGTCACCGTGCAAATCCGAGCGCGGGACAAAATGTCTCTTTGATGTGAAACAACCAAACGCTTCCCCTCCGTCCATTACGCTGGCCATGAATTCGTTCGCCTAACCAACCCTCCCCCTCCCCCTCCTGTGTTCACCCCCTTCGCTCGCGAGAGCGTGAGCCCCCTCCCCCCTCCGGTTCCGGTTCTCGGTGCGACGATTATCAACGCTCCTTCCTGCAGTTTTCGGCCTCCTTTGTGCGGGGAAAAAAGGCGCGGGGGAGCGGATTTTTCGCGGCTCGTTTGCCCCTAGCGAATTTCAAATAGGTAGTTTCCCTGCGCTTGCAAAGTCAGTAATTATCGCTCTTAAATATGCGTTTATCTTCAGTCGTAATTTGGAATAACTCCCGAAGCTAGGTAACTTTCTCTAGAAAGCGACCTAGGATTCCTCAACTACGAGTTTCGAACATTGACTAGCTGCGCGCCTAGCGTCGAGGTCCTGCCGATCTCCGACGTTAAGCAAAGCAGTGTGCGGAACCCAGCTAGGATGGGTGATCAGGGGCTGGGGCCAGCCTTAGCGCCGCGGGTAGTTACACTAATAACAAGTTTTGTTTCTGAGGTAAGGAATCGCTGCCATCAGCCCCCTCCACTAGCAGTAATATCGTAAAAGTGTCAAAATAAGAAGAGAATATCAGTGAATTGTTATTTCGCGTCCCCTTCTAGATCACGCTAAACACGGTGTAACGTCAAGATTCGGATCGGAAAGCGGAATACGTTTTTGCGAACACGGCCGTCTTTTCTGAAACCGGCCCCCTCGCACGTGCCATAATTAATCCTGACATAATTAATCGAACCGCTTATTTAGCCCGCCACTTCCACCCTCGGCGAAGCATACTGCGATCAAGGCGAACCGCTCGGAAAAGAAAGGAAAGAAAGGGAAAAAACGCGCCCGACAGTCTTTCACCTACGACCCCACCCATCGATCCGTCAAAGTGGACCGCTGCAATTAATCAGCAGTCTCGAGAAAGGAGTAAAATAAAGAGAGAGAGAGAGGGAAGTACACACGCGTGCTCAGACGTGTATACGCGTTTCTGCGCAATTCCAGCGTATTACGATCGGTAGAAAAGGCCGACATCGCGAGAGAAAACCTCGCCAAACCCCCGAAAAAAACACTCGTCCACGTCCCCGGCCCTCGACCGAAATTTCAATAAACGTCGCGCAAAGCCGAGCGCGGCATCCGGCCATTAACCCGACATTGCTCAGCCAATTTCTCGCCACTTCTCTAACCCACTCTCTCCCTCTCTCTCTTTCTCTCTCGTGCACTCTCTCCTTTCCCTTCCACCTGTACGAACGCGAGAGTGAGAGAGGGGCGAGAAAAACCGACTGTGTTCCAGTCACCCTTGCGATATTTGCTTTTTCTCTTTTCCCTTTTTTTTTTTTTTTTTTTTTTTTTTTTTTGAGGGTGATTGTACGTTGTATTTCCATTTCACTGTATTGTTTTGCGATCGGGGATATACTGAAAAAAACTTAGAACAAGCGTGACGGTGAAATGTTTGGAAGAAAAATGAAGAACCCGGTATTAACACTGGAACGAGTGGATTATTTAAAGGGGACGCGGGTTATTTTTGTCGAAATTAATATCGATTTCCGCGTGAACAGAAAAAAAAGTAACGTAATTGTAGGAATCTATTCGTTTCGATTGTTATGCGAGAATTGTAATAATATACGACCGGTGTGTAGAATGTTTTGATAGTGAAGATTGTTCTAGTGTTAACAAATTTTCTCATCTGTCATAAACACTGAACATTCAAAATAAAAGGTATCCAAAGACTTTCGAGTGTTCCAAGAAAAAAGTCCTAACAAACATGGGTGGAAAAATTAATAATTTCAAAGTTGTAAACGGAGAATTAGGCGTATCTGCAAAGACTATTAGCAGAAGTGATTGTAAATATATTACTATATTGTTGTTACAAATTATTACGACTCACAAAGGAGGAAATGATCATGAGCTGCCAGTTTTTGCCAAAAGTAGATTACGCTCTAACCAAGCATTGCCAAGAAATGTCATTTATAGCGATGCAGCAATTATAATTGCTCGGATTGTTAATAATTAGTTAAAGTTATTAAAAGTTAATAACGAATCAAATTACATTCCGAAAAGTGAACAAACATAATATGTAAATGAGACACTTATTTCGGAACACCCAAGAAGTCTACGAACCCTTTCTTCTATTTACCCTATATAAATACCCCGTAGCATAATTTCCTAAACTCACAAAATTACTCCTATCTTCTTGCTCTCTTTATCTACCGTCGATAAATATCCGCCGCTAGGACAATCAAATCACAAGCAAGCAAACTTCCGCTCTCCGAGCTCCAGCCCTTTCATCGAGATATACCGAACTAAGATTAGATCGCTCGTTCACGCGAGAATTCACGCAGACACACGCTTCTTCAATCAAAGGAAAACCACCGCCGGAAACGGAGGTCGCGTCGACGAAACAGCTGCGCTTGCCCTTAAAGAGTCGGTTAAGTGGGCCATTAATTAGACGGAGTTAATTTGCGATCGACACCAAGGAGGCCTGCGCCACCCTCTCGCTGCTCTTCGTCTTCCTCTCAGCCAGCCAAGGGGTGGAATTACTCACGGTTTCGCGAGTCTTTCCTACCGCGAAACAATTATGTCATTGTCGGCGGTACAAGGGCGGAATAAGGGCGAACGAGATCGAAAAGGGGGAGATCGGCGGGGAGGGTGACATTGTCTGGGATAATTAGATCGTTGGACGAAAAATTCAACGGTATTTGTTGCATTAAACTCGAGGATATCACGCGGGTGGCGAATTGGTTTGAAGCTGGTTAATTTGCTTGGGGAAAATTTGAGTGACCTAAAGAGGAATCGAGATCACTCAAATTTTGTATATTATCACTAAAAGTGATTTTAGCGGGGATAATTCAGAAAATCGGGTCTCTTCGGGTGCAACGCTGATGCAACGAAAATTAGCGATTGGTCGATTTGGGTCACGTGATTCGCGAGGGGGCGTGGGGTAGACCTCGAATGGGAGTGGCGTTGTCTAGTAATGGGAGTGATCGCGCCTGTAATTTGTTTTCTATCGAGTCAAAATCATAAAGCAACTCAATTGTGTTTAAAACACAATACTCGGTCATCGAGTGTACGTTTTCTGGAAATAATTTGTAACAAAAGATTGAAAATTCCATTTATTTTTTTTTTGAGCACTTGATACGTAAGAAAATAGCAACAATCAATAAAAAAAAAAACTTTCTCCACTCAAAAACAACATTCCGAAATTTTTCTCTTATCTTCGATTAATGAAGACACTTGTCCGTCGCGAGAACTGAACTAAATATAATAAACTACATCTCGAAATAAAAGAAACATTTTTAGATTATGCAAAGCACGACGTAAATTTCTATCTAGCTTATCTTTCATAAAAATTATAAAAATACGCGTTTGCATGAACATGCAATTATTCCGGCTGCTTTGCTGCAGGGAATTTCACCCGCTCTTTCGTTTTTCCAACTAATTGCGACTTGTGATTTGTGTACACTGGTATTTTGCGAGTATTTTGTCTAATAAAACAGAAATTTACGTAGCGGATATTAATGTCATTCGTGTAACACTTGCCATTGTTAATTATTTAATTTACTAACGCAACGGCATGACAATACTAATATTTTTAAAAAACGATTCAGTGTTCTCTAATTAAACAAGTGTAAAGAAGTGAGAAAATTGCGAAAGGAACGCGACTAAAATTACTAGTGTTACTAATTATTTATGCACAGACTTTTATGCACTATAAATGTGCGAAATTACACAAAACTCGCCAAAGGGTATCTGCGGTACAGTACTCGATAAAACAATTTCCTATCTTTGATATACTGTGTTTTTAATTTATAGTCTGAAAAATATGTATCTGCACAAAAGTTCGCGGTCTAATAATAATACAACAATGCTAAAACTCTTAACTCTAATTTCTTTAACGCTAAAGTATAAAACTTACATCAGAGAAATTAGAGGAAGCAAGAGATAGAGGAAAGTTTATAATGCTCGCAGAAATGGTTGCGAATTTGAAAAGTTATAAACTGGTCATTTTGACGACAAACGCTAATAAACAACGCGTTAAATAATCTCTGACACGACAATTTTAACGCGAGCGAAATAGCAAAATTAGAGGAAACGGACGGGAGTGGGGAGGCGGGAATGTAATTTCGCGCTGCCCGACAAAATGGCTGAATTTAATCAAGCCGTGCTAACGTTAGGTTAATAAATTCGAATATTATTACCGTCTCGATATTCGATTGTCCGATATCCATGGACAGAGCGAGCTCACTTCATTTCGACTGAAATAACTTATTCAATTAACGCGGAATTATTAGTGCAATTCGTTGATGAAATAAATCGTGCAATTAATTGTTCGAATCTCGTATCGTTCGAATGAGCGAGAATTGGTCAAAATAGAATGCAGATTCATAGAAAATGACGAGTGCGCCATCCGTCGATACGAGAAATGAATCAGTTGTGACGAACTGAGGATACAATTAAATGGGAGAGGAAATTGTAGAAAGGATAAAAGAGCATTTGAGAGATTACGTAGGAAAGAACATTAAGAATCCTTAGCGGAGATTGCCAAGGAAATAAGAAAGAGATTGATAAAGCCGAGGAAAAAATGACCCGGGCCGCAGGTCGAGACTGAGAGAGTGTAAGAAGACCGATGGAGCGCCGAGAAGAAGGCAGCCGGGACAGGAAACAGGAAAACAAAGTAAGAAAAGGATTACAGATTAAACAGGGTACAGGATCGATAGGTTAACTGAGAGATTTCCTTGTATGCGCGCGTAAGAAAATACGAAATGTTTCACGAGGAGAAGGGAGAAAAAAATAAAAGAGAGAGACGAGAGGAGAAGCGAAAGAAATCTGAACAATATCAGTCGTTGGTGGATATTCTATTCAGGTGACAGATCGTTTCCACGCTGGAAAACTTACAGCGAGTAACACGATGAAAAGTACTCGACGTAACTTCGTGAAGAACTGACGTAACTTCGCGAAGAAAGATCGTATAACGATCAACTTGATCTGAGTTTAAAGGGTGAAGTCTCTTGTTTGACGATCTCGAGTTCGTTCTTGCCGAAGATGATTTCGCGCAGCAGATGTGAAAGTGAGGATAGCTTTTTCCGGTTTGTGAAAATTTAAATGTGAAAAATTTCTTTCGTAATCAGATTCCCCGTTATACTGAAGATTGAAGTTTCCTCTTTGCAACGACTTCTTAAAACTAGCTGCACTTGCTATTTTGTTAAACATTGAATATCGGGGTTTTGTCATTTGAACCATATCGTTCCAAGTTTAATAAAATGATGAAAAGGAATTATACAGCGAGCTGTAAGGAGTCAAAGGGAAAATTTCAATTTTTTTCTTAAAATTGTGAGAAATATTTTTACACGCGTTCTCCTTTTTTTTTTTTTTTTTACTGATTTGACAACTTTTCATTATTAGAATTCTCTTATTATCACTGAGAGTGATTTTAGCGAGGGTAACCCAGAAAATCGGGCCTCCTGCAACGCTGATGCAACGAAAATTAGCGATTGGTCGATTTGGGTCACGTGATTCGCGAGGGGGCGTGGGATAGACCTCGAGTAGGAGTGGCGTAGACTGGTACTGAGCGTTTGCGCCTGTAATTTGTTTTGTACTGGGGTACACAAGTCGTGCAGTTTTCTCTTCTACCACAATTTATTGAAAATTGCACGATGCTACGTCATTGATCAGCAAAGACGAAAACGACGAGACACCACTGATAGCCAAGTAAATCGTTACCCGTGAAAATTGAACAAAACAAGGCAGAAGGAAATCGCTCGTCGAACTACCAGAAACAGAATCAAGGAAAGGGAGAAAATGTCCTGGAAACCGAGGCGAAAAAAGAAAAATACAATAAAACAGGGCGCAGAGGGTGCAGATAGGTGCCCTTGAACGATAATAGCCCGGCAAGTGGCGAGAATTGGATTGATCGTTGGCAAAGTGGGTTCGCGTGCCGTCAAAGGCGCGTCACCCAGGGGGGCTTTCCTATTGAAAATAGGAAGCGGAATCGGTTCGCGCGGCGGAAAACACTTTTCGGGACGCGGGCTGCAGCTACGCGCGCCTACTAATTAACTTGGCGTATCGAGTTTTCGGTCGCGAGCTCGTTTGCCACCACCCCGCGAGCTGTCTTTCGTTTGATTTAACTAAAGTAATTACGAACGAATTCGATATCGGGGCCCTGGGTTAGGAATTAACGTTGGAGGAGGATCACGGTTTAATCGATACCGCCCGAACACCGTTGTTCCTTCTCGCTCGACGAAACCAGCCGATTCTACGATGAATATCGTTCGTCGCTGTTCGCGAGAGCGTGGCTTTTCCCGCGTTTTTTCCTCGCCGCGAGATCTCTCTTGCCCGGAGAGGAGTTTCATGTTACACGCGTGCTGGAGTAATTTTCAAAAACAGGGAAAGTCGATCGACTGTGACGGAAGAAATTCGAGAAAAATCGCGCGATTCTGCGTGTATGGAAAATGGCCAAGAACGATTTTAGCGTATTCGTCTTAGAATGATTATACGATGATATTTGTATATTGTAACACAAGTGATACGTCGATCATGATTTTCTTTGATTTGCATTCAAATACTTTGTACACTATTATAACAACTGTAACATTGATGAAAATGAATATTCTGACTATTTTTAGTGAATGTATATAATAAATATTCTGGCTCTAAATATATTGGCTACTAAAGAAAATTATGATTTATCGTGAAACTTATTAAAATTCGTGCTCAATCTGCGAAGCTGCAAGTTCTATCCAGTCGCAAATATTCACTTTGTAAAACGTTGACATAAAACGTGAATTTAATATCAAATATTAAAGAATGCAATATTGGAGTTAAATATTAAAATATCAGAAATATTAAAAGTATTAAAATATTAAAATATTGCATATTAAATATTAAAATATCAAAATATCAAAATATTAAATATTAAAATATCAAAATATTAAATATTGCATTCAAAATATTAAAATATCAAAATATCAAAATATCAAAATATCAAATAGAACTAGTAATAAAAGTTCCACCAAACATTTCGGTTTATTCGACGCAGCGGCGCACGGTGGACGATGCTCGCGATAAAATTTCGACCATCCGTGCGGAGCCCGCTTAAAAGTGAAATTTCGTAATACGGCCGAGACGCGCAAAGTCGCGGAAAGAATGGAAACAATTTGCGCCGCCGTGGAAAGGAATAAACGGGCGAAATAATAATTTAAGTTTAGGGTAGGCGAGGAGCTAGGATGGGCGGGGTAGGGGGAGGCTTCCTCCGTATCAGCAGGCATTTATTTCCCCGTTGGCTGCCACGGCGGGGGTTGCGCACGCCACCGGCAACGCCAGATATTTCTCTTCATCGTGACCGCTTTATTAGCGCGCGCGCGAATGCACTCGTCCATTAATCATTGTTTTTCACTTAAGAGTTTAAGATTAATGTCGCCCGGCTGGAAAGGAGGAAAGAAAGAAACGAAGAAAGCGATACACGCAATAGCGTCTTCCTCCTCGGTTCTCGGTTCTCGTTGAACGCCTCGGCCGCCTTCGTTTGTATCTATTAGCCTCCGAGCGCGCGTTGCCTTGATGTTTCCCATCGTCCTTATTAAACCGACTCGGCCTCGACTCTGATTATTATTTTCAATCTCGGCTCTCGTCGAAAGTTCCCCGTGAATCGTATCGCGAAAGTGGATGGAACGTCTAACGGGGCTTGATTTTTTTTAATAACGAACGTGGAACGTATTTAGACGCCGAGAGGTAGGAGTCTCGTTGAACACGGTCGAGTTTAGTAAGACTGATATTTGCTAAAATTGGCAAATACGCCGTGATAGAAAGAACGAGCGTAGACAGAATGTTGTACGATTTTTTTTTCATTTTTTTTTTTTTTTGCGAAATTACAGCAAATCGTCGACTAACATCCGCGATAATTTATCTCAGACTGTGCAACGTTAAATTTACGCTTGTTACATCGCTTGATTTCATCTCGTCTCGCAAATTTTACGTAACTTTAACCTCGCCTAGCATCCGCGATAATTCATTTCAAATTATGCGACATTAAATTTACGTTGCGTCGCTTAATTTCATCTCGTCTTCGAAATCTCGCGTAACAAATGCAACGGAAATTAAAACAAAACATTTTAGATGAAAAAAATCTAACGGGAGACTCAACTTCAACTATCATCCATAATAAAGTACTTCAGATTATGCAACGCTAAATTTACGTTGTATCGCTCGATTTTATCTCGTCTAGCAAATTTTACGTAACTTTAATAACAAACGAGGCAGTTTAGTCCGAACTTAACTTCACCTAGGATTCATCGATAATTCATTTCAGATTGTGCAACATTAAATTTACGTTACGTCGCTTAATTTTGCCTCGTCTTCCAAATTTTACGTAACAAATGCGACGGAAATTAAAATAAGGTGTCTTACATGAAGTAATCTAACCTAACCTAACCTAACTTTGTTTATGACTAAAAAATACCATCAGTCAAGGATCAAATGATAGAACGTTGTTACGCAAGAACCTAACCTAACCTAACTTTGTTTATGACCAAAAAATACTATCAGTTAAGAATCGAATGATAGAACGTTGTTACGCAAGAACCTAACCTAACCTAACTTTGTTTATGACCAAAAAATACCATCAGTCAAGGGTCAAATGATAGAACGTTGTTACGCAAGAACCTAAACCTAACCTAACCTAACCTAACTTTGTTTATGACCAAAAAATACTATCAGTTAAGAATCGAATGATAGAACGTTGTTACGCAAGAACCTAACCTAACCTAACTTTGTTTATGACCAAAAAATACCATCAGTCAAGGGTCAAATGATAGAACGTTGTTACGCAAGAACCTAAACCTAACCTAACCTAACCTAACTTTGTTTATGACCAAAAAGTACCATCAGTTAAGGATCGAATGATAGAACGTTGTTACGCAAGAACCTAACCTAACCTAACTTTGTTTATGACCAAAAAATACTATCAGTTAAGAATCGAATGATAGAACGTTGTTACGCAAGAACCTAACCTAACCTAACTTTGTCTATGACCAAAAAATACCATCAGTCAAAGGTCAAATGATAGAACGTCGTTACATAAGAACAAATACAAATTGCACGTCTCAAGAAATAACTCGAAAGTGCGATTTATGCATAAATAGAAACAGGGAAAACACCGATGCGTTCTCCAATCTCGTTCGCCATCGATTGTAATTCTAATT
>KQ435721.1:293475-305821 GCA_001276565.1 Melipona quadrifasciata | reverse complement strand
AACCGATGCCATAAACGGCTAAGAGATAAGCCTGCATGTTTATATAAACACAGCCACTTGGAGTCACTCATAGCGTGGCGCGGAAGAAACTTATGGGACAACCTAATATTATATGTCTTTAGTTGCGTTTAATTATATTAGATGGCCTGTAATGTTTGTTGATCGTAGAAACGCGTGAAAAGAAAGAAAGTGCGAATACGC
This sequence comes from Melipona quadrifasciata, assembly GCA_001276565.1. Classification (NCBI taxonomy): domain Eukaryota; kingdom Metazoa; phylum Arthropoda; class Insecta; order Hymenoptera; family Apidae; genus Melipona; species Melipona quadrifasciata. The sequence continues at coordinate 305,620 of KQ435721.1, read as the reverse complement.
TGAGGAGAAGCGTGACGTTGGCGTGAAACGTCAATCCTTTTTTGAGTTGTAAAAAAGAGTTGATCGAGTTGTTAAAAGAGTGTATATTAATTGTTAGTCTGTGTTCATTACTTTGTTCAATCACCAGCACTGTTATTAAATAAATATTCTTTATATTTAATCTCTACAATAATAATGATGATGATGACGACGACGACGATCAAAGGGGAGACGAGACACGCTCCTCGCGAGTGCACGGGTGAATCTTTGATTTTACACGACTTATGGTAATCGAGTCCCCGCTGGATGTCCAAGGGTGTCGAAGCCGCTATAAATTCCGGAGGGAATTACGGCTTCGCCGAAGGAAGCAATTCCCAGCTTCCAGGCAACTGTTCGCCTGCAGCCCAGGATAATCCGGGAAAAAGATCAGCTCGTAGATTATTAGCTTGCGGCGTTCGTAGAAGTGTTTCCAATTAACCGGAGGGAGAATTATGATCGTCGCTGACGACCTGCTACCACCGAGGCCGACAGATTTCAAAGTTTCGCGTGCACGCGTTCTCAAATATGAACGAGTGAATCTCGCCCGTGACGCAAACGTGATCATTTAACGTTTTCTACATTTTCTACGTTCAATGATTCTGCGTTTTATAATTTAACATTCGCAATTTGAATTACAGTAACGCCTCAACTTACGAACATGTTCTCTGACATCCATTGCAGTATGTAACGACATAATATTAATTAGACTCGACATTGACGGCAAACGTCACAAGACAATTTCTTATTTGAAAGGTTATTTCAGTTTATTTTATCAATGAGAGTGATTTTAGCGGGGGTAATGCAACGAAAATTAGCGATTGGTTGATTTGGGTCACGTGATTCGCGAGGGGGCGTGGTAAACGTCGAGTGGGAGTGGCGTTGTCTGGTACTGGGCGATCGCGCCTGTAATTTGTTTTCTATCGATTCAAATGTTTGCGTATCAATAAAATTTTATGGCAAAAATGTCGTCTTCATGTACTGGGGTACAAGTGCAGTTTTTTAGCTTATATCCGAGTAAATCCTGCTGCATGATGTTTCATTTATATTGTTTATAAAATAATACTGTGTAAATAATATATATATATATATACATATAAAATAATAAATATTGAAGTTCTTTACAAAGTTACAATTGAGCAGTTTACAAATTCGACCTACGTAAATTCAAGTTTACGAAACTCGTAACTCGGGGTAACTCTTACTTTAATTAATTTGGTTAAACAATTTGACAATTTCACTAACTGTGGGAAAGTTGTGAGAAGTTTCGTAACGTGGCAGCAACCGTGTCGCAATTTATAAATAAAATTCGAGCTTCGTTCGAAACAGAATTTACGAAACCTCGAAATCTTCGCCAATTCTTGTTTTTCTTTTTTTCAAAATTCTCGGAAAGTTTCAGGTTTTCAGTGTTTCCGCGCGAATTTAACTTGGTCATCGAGTGAAAATTCGAAACTTTTAATTCAACTTTGAGCGAACAACTCTGGTGAATTCGACCAGATTCAGTGTTGAATCACTGTACAGAGATTCGGCTGTTTCTTTTTTTCCCCCCCCCCCCCGTGCCGCTCTGGCGGATCACGGCGCGGTAAAATAAAATCGAGAGGTCACTGTCGTTGACTCTCCCCGATAAAACACGAACGATTTTATGGGAACAGCCGTACGAAAAATCGCGGATCGCGGGATCGCTTGTCAGAAAGGGGAATAAAGTCGTTAAACGCGGCGAAAGTTGAACATGGCCGATGAATCCGAGACGGAGAGGGGGGGGAGGGACGAATATTCGTGGTCGCGGGGCCGTTCAAACGCCGGTCCCGGTCAATTCTCCGGGCCAAACCGCAACTGCGACGTGCCATCGACGTCCAGGGAAATTGAAAATTCAGAAAAAGGTACGTGCCGACGCCAAGGCGAGCCAGACAGGCAGATTAATGCACGGGGGGAGGGATCGATGGAGACGATCCACGTGCGACAAAACGAAGAGACGTGCGAGCAATCCGGAAGATAAAGAGGGAGAAGGGATGGGAATGAAAGTAACAAAATTTTGCCTACAACAAGTCCAGATTAAATTTAAATGCTTAAGAAATTCTCGTATTAGTAGCTCGTTACGGCGGTAAGTTATTGCAACTACAAAGAGATGCTTAAAGAGAATTTATTTTTATTTTCTCGGTTCTACCGCGTAGAAATTAGAGTCTTCGCTTTTACTACTTCAAGATTAAAGTGACAGACTCGTAATTATAATTTTTGATATTACAGACGAAACTTTTTCCCAATCGTACTAGTATCGATAAAACACTACGTAGTAGTTCCTATAATATATATTACTTTTCATTATTATTTAAACATTTTTACCAAAATTCTCAGCTTAAACCTGCTCAGTTAAAGAGCAACGAACAACCATGCGACACGATCGCTCCGTGCCGTCGAAAAAGAAAAAAAAAAAAAAAGGAAATCGTCCTATCTACCAAACGACGTGACATCACTCTCCTGAAGGAGCCACGGATTCTCCAGAAGACTGAAACCACTCGTGACGAATTCCCTTGGTCGTGCCGCTGCTTACAACCCACAGCAGCATCCCTCATAAATATTGTATCAACTCCGCTTGCTGTATTAACTACGATCTGCATACACCGAGCCCACGAGGAGGATACTTTCGCGTAAACGTGGCCGCCGAAATAAGGGGGTGGCTTAACGGCGGAACATCGCTACCAAGCTTTATTATAATTTCATGTAATTTCGCTAATGGGGATTAGCCGTTGGCTGGACATAGAATAATATTAAGGTGAAACTTCCTTGCGCCGGCTTTAAGCCGTAATCTAGCTTAATACGACGGGCCGGAGGCGGGATTATTTTTCGGGGGTGCGGATTCTTGTCCGGCCAGCCAGCCGGTAACTCAGGCCGCTGTACAACGCCTGCCGCGTTATATTTTCGCGGCTAATTTCCTGCCCAAGGTTTCGCTTCAATTACCATAAGTTTCCAACCTCTTCTCGGTTTAATTATTTACTACTCCTCTTTCCTTCGCTTTCTTTCTTGTTCTTTTCCTTTTTCGTCCGATACGGAGCATCCTCCCTCTCCTTCGGCGAACAGGAATCTGACTGTTAACGAGAAATTTAATACGCGGAGAAAAAGGTTAGAAAAAGACGAGGCAAAGCTTCGTAATTGATATTCTTATCTCTCTGCTTTTCCCTCGGCTCTGGCTCGCCTCGAACTTCAACGCAAAGTTCTCGTAAATTCTCCTTGAAATCAATCTTGTCGCTCGTCGAAACAGAAAGCGGAATCGCGATGTTTGGAATTTCACAAATTCGCGTTTGCAACGAGGAAGCGAGTTTCGAATTTGGCGAAAGAGGATCAGTTGAAATCCGACCTTCCAAATTTTTCGCCAGTAACATCGCAACGTGCAAGATCTCGTGGTCTGGGACAGTAAAGGCAACCTTGATCAATCGCTCGAGTGTGACTCCTCGAAAGATTAAATCTCGCTCCGACGCGAGGTCCGGATTTCAAGCGGAAACGATACGCATCGAAACGTCGGTGATCACGGGGCCAGCGCGACCATTAATATTAATGGAATACCGATACGACGCGATAAAAGCGATTTAATAGCGTAGTTAATGGCATTATATCATGGAACTACTGGAGCCCATTAGCGAAATTACGGGGAAATTAGATGTGTCGGAGGGGGGCTGACTGGCTGGCCGCCCGTTGATCCTCCTTCCTGAGCTGCATTTTTAACCTGCGCCATCTGCGTCTGGTTTCCTGGTGGATCCTCGATGAAATTTCAATGATTCCGGGACCCTCGGTGCGCGGCCGCTTACACGATTTCGGCCGCATTACCGTTGCAAATTGATTGCAGCATTAATGCACAGCCTTTTATCGGAGCACTGATTATTGCGACCACGTTGCCTGCATTAATTTCGCATGATCTGCTCTCGAGACTGCCTACCGGCTGTTGCTTTTGTTCACCTAACCTCATTTATAACCGACGACGCGATCGTACGATCAATTTTTGTCTCGCAATTAGCTCACGTTTCTTTAGAGCTTTTGTACAGCGATGCTCGACTGCACGACTTGTACCCCAGTGCGATTCGTCTCACTGAAAGGCCCAGAAGCAACTGTTCTGAGGAAATGAAGACGATCAAATTCTATCGATGCGCAAACATTTGAATCGATAGAAAGCAAATTACAGGCAACGCCACTCCTACTCGAGGTCTATATGCCACGCCCCCTCGCGAATCACGTGACCCAAATCAACCAATCGCTAATTTTCGTTGCACCCGAAGAGCCCGATCTTTTTTGTTACCCCCGCTAAAGTCACTTTAGTGATAAAATGATGATTGTAGTGATTCTTGACGATCGAAGGTAATTTTTGTATAAGTAAAAGTTAATCAATTCAGGTGGTGCAACATTGTACATTTCGATTCTCTCTTAGGTTCCGAAATTACTCTCTATCGAGAATTTATTCTTTGCCAGGAACATACTTGGCTGAAAACGTTCGAGGGAAATATCGCAGGGATCATCCGCGAGAATTCCCTCCGCGTGCAAAGATCCCCGGATATCGTTCAGACATCGAAAATCGTTTCACGGCGCGGACTTAATATCGTCGCAATCGTCGCTCCCAATATCCAACAACTTCCGTTCCCGGCCATTTTGGTCAGTCGCGAGACTTCCAATTAAAAACGGAGCCAGGCAGAAAACCGAATGGAAGGGGGAATGGGAAAGAGGCGGGCGAGGGAAAAGTGGAAACAAAACGTGGGGCCTCGGCTCCAATTCCGCCGGCACTGTGTGCTCGATAACAATTTCATCCCCCGATATCGCTGGTCGATTAGTCGAGCAACGTCGAAGGAAGCTGAAGAACGAAAGAAAACGAAGAAGAAGAGAGAGGTGAAAAGAAAAGGCAGAGACGACAGAGCGTAAAAGGAGGAGCGGAGGAAACAAGGACGAAGATATCGAGTCCAGCAGAAGGCAAATCACGTACACCGGGGCCGCCTTCCTTCGTGGGCTACTGAATTGAATTTCGGACAACACTTACCACGCCGGCCTCATGAATAATGCATTCGCCGGAGTGACTGGTCGCGGGTGTCGCGCACGGAAAAGTGTTGACCCTTTGACCAAGATGGATGAGGCGGTCGTTGATTATCAAAGACAAACGTGGCCTCCAGCCGCGTTTCTTGCGCCCATCTCGATGGTGCACACCGGTGCCAGTACACGACCACCAGAATCGACTTACTCTCGGGCTTTTCGCTTTGAAAGTCCCTCGAAACGACGCGCCTGGCAAATAATCGATGCGCCCGTGGACCACGATAGAGAGGTTGCTCCGCAGCTTTACGATGGATCGGCCGGATCCATTATTATCGCTGAAAATGATTTTAGTGGTTGCTCCGCAGCTTTACGATGGATCGGCCGGATCCATTATTATCATTGAAAATGATTTCAGCGGGGATAACCCAGAAAGTCGGGCCTTTTGAGGTGCAACGCTGACGCAACGAAAATTAGCGATTGGTTGATTTGGGTCACGTGATTCGCGAGGGGGCGTGCGGTAGACCTCGACTAGGAGTGGCGTTGTCTGGTACCGTAATTTGTTTTGTATCGATTCAAATGTTTTCATGATAAACTTTAATCAAAATAGTTACTTCTGGGCCTTTCAGTGAGAATCGTACCGAGGCACGTAAGTCGTGCAGTTTTTTAACTGAGAATAATCGAAGGACTTTCTTAACACGAAGTAAGGCAAGACGAACGAGTTTACGACTCCAGATGGAATTTCAACGTTGGAAAGGATTAAACGAGCAAGCCGGCATTCGTAAAATAAAATTCTCTCATATGCCGTTGCCGGTTTAATTTCCTTTGATGTTCCTTGCGAGTTTTATTGTGCCTCAATCGTCGGACGTTAATTGAAATTCTCCTGGCGAAGAAAACACGCGTACCCGGAGAGAACAGATTCCGTCAGAAACGTCATCGTCCCGCGGAATAATTAATTCGAGAGGCGAACTATCCCTGAGCTAGCCGACGCTGAGAGCGCGAGCCTCTCGAGAAAAAGTAATTAGAATACAGAAAGGTCTGCGAACTACACCGAAACCCCGGGCACTTTGCATATAATTTCCCTGGGACAGGGGGGGGGCGGGTGTACACTGGCGGCGAGTACTCGCGCGATACGCGGTGATACATTATGCTATTACGTTTCATTGCCCGACATTAGACGAGAGATTACGTTCCTTCCCTTGATATTACACCCGGTGTCCAGGGTGACTTAATGGCTTATTTTCGTCATCGCGGCCGGCTGAATATTTTCCTCGAACCCCCTCCCCCTTCGAGACTCTTTTTTCGCCGAGAATCTCCGACGATATCGCGTCGTCGGCAACACCAACGCCCCCCGAAAACCGTAATTTGTACCGTCGTAAAGCGTAGGACTCCCGCCGCGTCGGTGAGAATTTGCGAGGTGGCCAGATTCTATCGAGACCCGCGCCAACTTATTATTCTTATCGGCGAGGACGTTCGTTTAGCCATTTTCCAGGGGAACGATCTCGGGGCTCTCCGTGGGCGTTCGTACGAGGAAATTTTCACGCGCTGCGAGATCTTCCTTTCGAGTGGCAATTCAGAAACGGCGAGAAATACCAAAGTGATCGAAACGACTAATTTATAATTTTTATTGGATATTTTAATCGACGTGGAACGAACGACAGCGAACGGTTTCTGGTAAATAAAAGTCCATCGTTTGACTTTAACGTCTCTGATGAGAATTGCAATCTTTGCGCTTTGCAATCGTGAAAAATTGCGTCAACTCGTTAAACTGGTTACATTCCGGTATAAAACTCGAGTCGGTGGATTCTCTGTTTATAAAACGAGGAGATAATTGAGAAATCGATTGCTCAACTACGTTCGACGGCCCGTTAAAGTAAAATGTCAATTTTCCGGAACCCGATCGAGTCCCATTACGCGAAGCAAGAAAGCACATCTCTCCCTCCCTCCCTCCTTCCCTCCCTCTCTCTCTCTCTCTATCTCTCTGTCACGACTGTCCGAAATTTATATCCGAATGCGAGCTTATCCGTGCGAGAATATGTAAATATGCAAGAGCAAATATTCCGATGCAAATGCCCCGACGATATCGCCGATAGGTATCGCGATGCGATACAGATAAACGCATTCCAACCTAACCTAAAAAAGATGGAAAGAAGGGCTCGCTCTTATCGGTGGAAACGAGTCGCAGCACGCGATCGTGCCGGCCTGTAAGTCGAATGCACCATCAGTGGAGAGAGATGCAGCAGCGGTTACGTGTCCGACCCACGTATTATGTATCTCGAACAGGAAGTGCAAAAGATAAGACAACTCGCCGTCGTTAATAACCCCTCTCCCACCACTCCCCCCCCCTTCCCCTCTCGCCCTCCGCTCGGATCTGGAGCTCTTGCTCTTCCTACGACTTCGCTCTACGCCTTCGTCGCTCCACCTCGCCTGGAACGGCCGCGATTACTTGCACGGTTTCCGCGCCATATTCTCTTCGAAATATCTTTATCGATTTAATGGAGAGATTCGACGGAGAGTCTCTTTGGTTTCTCCTTCTGTTTGGAGGGGAGGAGCTCTTTCAAACGAAAACGGTGCGAAACAGATGTCGGAAGGAGATGATCCTCGAGAACTTTCAGAAAACTTCAGTGGACGTTCAGTAGGCGTTTTAGAATACCGAAAGATTATACCGGGGTACTCGAGTACCGAAAGAATGATCAAAATTAAGCAGCCGACTCGTGATCAGCCCTCTTTGCTATTGTAAAAGTACGTAAAAGACTCGGGTGCTCGTTTCAATAAACAAAGAACTACCAAAATGGTCGAAATGACCATTTGAACATGTTCGTTTTATAGATATAAAAACAGTGTATCTTTGAAGACTCGAACGATCCTTGGTAAAATATATATACAAATAAAATCGCATTCTAAAGATTTCCTGTTTCTTTCGTTTAAACCGTCTCCGATGGAAATTTTGCGTTTCAATCGTCGTTAAACACGCGAAAACAACCAAAACGCCGGCAAAGTTTAGATCCAAAGTCTAGATCGAATTATAACGCGATTTGCATTGCAGGAAGGTTCATTTCCTGCCTTCGCGCGCGATAACCTTTTCAATTTTCGATTCGAGGAGAGGGGCTGGGAAAATAATAAAAGCGGAAAAGAGAGAAAGAAGGAAGGGGGGGAGGACATTGCGATGGCCGCGCATTGTCAGCGTGGCGATAAATCGAACGGAGAGCGCGACCGGAAGCTCGGAGCCGAGTCGAGCCGAGTCGCGTCGCGTATCATATTCGCGGCCGGAAATCACGCAATGCGGCCCGTGTAATGAAAGATAATTGAAATTAAAGCGGAATCGACGGCTGTCAGCCACAGTTTGTTACTTGCCGAAACGACGTGAAAAAAGTCCCCGTAAAAAAATCTGCGCGAGCGTGCAGCTCGCGCGAATTCGATTTTTCCCACCCGGTTCTTTTTATCCTTTCCGCGCGCGCATCCCCCGGGCTTCCAGCATTCAGTTTGGCTTTATTACGTTCGCCGTCGGTGCATAAATATTTTCGCGATGAAAAGGTGGCCGCAATTACGAATGGAATCAAGCCGGCGCGGCGCGCCTCTCTCCTTAAACAGAGGGAGAATCGTCGGGAATATTTTCATAAATCTATTCCCCATTCGTTTCGTGTATTTTATCTGTCGCGTTTAAAGTTGAATTACGCGCGTTACTCCGTCCGCTGGACGTGGAATTACGCGTGGCGTTCGCTGGATATTTAGATACGTCCGCGTTGGATTTAACGATAAATATATTGCCTATTTTTCTCTCTCTCTCTCTTTTTTTTCTTTTTTTCTTTTTTTCTTTTTTTTTTTTTTTGTTTTCATTGTAACCGCGTTTCGAACGAAAATACTTCCCTGTATTTCCTCGCAGTTTCTACGTTTTATTTATCGGGGTAATAAAGAATTTCGTCGATGCGGCGCGTAGCTTCCTGTTAGACAACGAATCGCGGAACATTTTAATCAACTCGTTTTCTATTTGATTTATTTCCGTTTCATTTATTTTGCGCGTTCGCGGGCTTGCTTTTGACCCGCTTCGAGTGAGCTCGCGTTCCACGTTCCACGTTCGAAATATTTTATTTCCACGAATAATAAACCGCGGTATGTTCGAACGCGTTTTCTTCTCGTTTGTTTGTTACATTCGCTCCGTCGTTACGTTAAAATGTAATCGGATTACGTTTTCATGGCAACATCGTTCTGAGGTAAAGTCGTATGAAATTCTTGTTAAACAACGAGCAGAATATTTTAAACGTTAAACAGGGGATCTTATGAATAATGGTAATGGACCTGTTTGGAAGCTTCGACGCAATCAACGTTAATCGCGGCATCGAAATTACACGATTTTTAATTCGAAGCGCGTCGTTAATGCGATACAACGCCTGAGTGTCTATTTTGTGAAAATTTAATGAACGTCGAACGACCCTTTTCTTCTCAAATAACATCAATTACACCCTCTCGTTACATTCTACGGAAGGCCGAACAAGTCTCATTACGAATTTACAAGGCACCTTATTATTATTACCTGCAGGAAAATAAATGAAACCGCGCAAAGGTTTGCCATATTTAACCGGCTGAGAAACCGCATTTAGCGGAGGGACTTGCCGTTTAACGGAGAGCGTTTCTTTCCGTGGGGTATAAAGAGATTTGCAACGTCTCCATTCTCGTCGAAATAAAGCTCGCAGCTGCGTTGCACAATTACTAAAACTCGGCGGAACGAGTTCTCTTTCGAACTTTTCAACCGGCGAAATTTCGCGACATCAAACAACGCGGGAGAGAATCTTCCCAACTAGGAAAAGTAATTTCGCCTGGTAATCGCCGACGGTTTATTATACCTAAATCGGTCCTCGGGGAGGAACACCCTCTGTGTTTGTTCGCAAGGCGCTTCTCCGGGACGGCGCAAGGTAAATAATATCGGAAATCTGGATCTACCCTCGAACGGGTGGGGGGGAAGGAAGAGCCAGCTTGTCGTGGGAAGCGTTTCGGGAAGTTCTTCGGGAGCGTTGCTCGGATGCCACTCGTTTAAGAAAATTATCGATTTCGCGATAAACAGAAGGGAGGAGTTGTTCGATCTGATCGTGATCGCGGAGAAGAAAGGAGAAGTTAGGAAGTTACCAACACTTCTCATCTGTGGCAACAGGCACAGTTTTCGAACGGATCTTTGGCAGAGTCTCGGGGCAATTTTTAACTTTTAATTTGCCTTCGCAGTTGGGTAACATCCGTTTTTGCGACGATAAAAATTCCATTCTCAGACATTCTTCTTGCCCCGAGATGCGAGAACGAGTTGCTCGGGTCGAGGTACCCATAAACATGTCCTGTGCAATGCAGCTGGACAAGCGACACTGCGGTGCGTTGCCAGCGACCCAGATGCCAAAAGCGGGAGAGAAGGTATGGCGCAAGTTGCTAAATAACAGGTTCTACCCTAACCGCAGACCAGCGCTCAGCTCTCCCCTCCCCCCCCCCCCCCCCCTCCTCTTTCTTTGGTAAGAGAGGGAAACAAAGAAGGAGAGATAGAGCAAACAGAATCACCCTGCACGGCGCGCAGAGCGAAGCGAAAAACGCAAAAAGGAAGGGGGAAAAGAGAGGAGAAAGGGAAAACGGGAAAAAACGAAACAGAGAGGAAGATCGAAAAATTCGACGGCAGGAGATTTTCAGCGAGCGCAGCGTGCACCCCTTTCATCGTGTCCCAACTCTTTTAGAATTATAGCGGCACAAAGGCACGAGCGCTGCCGGAGGAGGGTGAATAAACCCGTAGCTGCAAATGCAGGCTCGCGCGAACCCGGAGATTTTCAAAAGGACCACGCGACGTGCCAGGCGTACAAAGAGAGCAGCGGTCCATCCTCTCTTCGACAGAGGAACACCTTGAACGTTCGACCAGAAAGATTTCAGTCGGTCCGCGCCGATATCACGTTTCTATCGTGACCGTCGCGTCGTCCGTGCTACTATAACCGCGCGTCGTCTTGAACAAAAGCTGGCCAAGATTGACGTCGACGAGGAAAATGGAGTGTAAACGATATGTGAACTCCGGGGGGAGGGGAAGAGACTGGAGAGGCCGATTGTGTTTGAAGACGCGATGTAACGAACAAAAGCGTTTGTGCCGATCAGATTTTCGGGGTTGAAAATAAAAGTAACAAGAAAGAATAATTGACTGGCTTAAACACACTGTTTAAAAAAAAAAAATGCCTAATTAAAGGAATAAAATATTTGAAAGCATAGAATATTTGAAACTGAGATGTCTATATATACTTTTGCGAAATATAAATTAAAGTATTTGTGTATTTCTTTAATTTCAATAATTTATTTTACAGTTCCTGCCCATTCCGACCACCCCATTAGTCAAACATCGAGCGACGATAGATTTTCCCCGGACATCAGTGGTGGCGACTTTATCGGAGGGTAAATATTAAATCTACACAAGTGTAATATTCAAAGGATCTGTTGTATCAGTCTTGCAGATCAGTAAATGACGAACGGTTCTTTTCACTGTTCTTTAAATTTATATCCAAGTTGTTTTACAAGAGCGCGTAATAGATTTAAAAAGAAAGCGATGATTGTTTACTTCACCGCCCGAAAAGCTGCGGTTAACATCAGTTTACAAATGGACGCCGGGTGTGGTGTCAAATGACACAGGATTTTTCTGTTAAAATTTTTAAAGATAATTTATAAATATGAAGCTACTCTTGTACCTAGTATTGTTGCAAAATACTTGTATTTTTGTACGTGCCATAAATAGTGTCAAAAATGTTACGAATGTTACAGAAACAAGGTGATCACTGTTTGTTTTCTCGAGTGAGGTTATAGAGACTGCCGCGAATTTTGTACAATAACGAAAAACGAAAGAATGTAACTGACATGTATCGAATAAAGAATCGAGAATATAAATTTGTGTGATTTTATTTTCGTTTTAGGGTGTTTTATTTCATGAATCAGGACGTTCTATCCGTTGATAGTTGCGTTCGTTTAAGGTTATGTTTTGAAGAAAACAATCGTTTATTTTCTTAAAAATCATGACATAAAACGTTCACGTAACGAAATGACAAATTGATATTTTTACTTTGTGTGAAAAATGAATTTGTACATGCCTGAATTGTGGTAGAAATATGTCATTCTCTGAAATAATGAG
>KQ435721.1:249087-272685 GCA_001276565.1 Melipona quadrifasciata | reverse complement strand
AAGTACGAAACACAAAACAACAAATTAAACGATACATATTCCAGTTGTGCGTTCTAAACTGGATCGCGCCAACAGTTACTGACTTCTTACTCGCCCGTCGTTTACGCATGCGCGTTGGTCGTGCGCATGCGCGCTCGTCGCAAAGCACCACCGCGTATATTTAAACTTGCACAGTTTCTAAGCGCGGCACTCCTTGAATCTCCTGTGATGCTGTAGAACCGCTAGAAACATTCTCTTCGGACATCGTGCTTTTGCTCGTGCTTGACGTGGTTATCGCAGAACCAGAAGACAACGGAATATCGGTGATTGTCGGGACTTGAGAGGCAGGAGCGGACATGGATTTTTCAGGATTAAGGGCGGACGGCTCCGCTTGGCGTGACAGGGATTTGCGTCGTTTCAAGGATTCGCGTTGCCGTTGATCGGCCTGCCGCTTTTCCGTTTTGCTCTTTACGCCAGCAGGTTTCTGTGTTACCTGTCGAAGCCAATATATGAATGCAGAAGCTTCTGATGCGTGGATGAATGGTATATATATATATATACATATATACATACATACATATACCTTAAAACAGTCATTTGTAAAGAGAAATGACGAAAGAGTGCCGGGAAGAAGGTACACCGAATTTAAATAAAACCTTTATGGCGGGAACAGTTCGATCGCTTTACAATCACATCGAAAATAACGTTTTCATAGCTCGCGCTATTTCTTCCGGGAACTCTATTCATTCTATAGAGTGATTCGCATAGTCGCGACCAACTATAGTTTTTTACAAAGTGAAAGACGTTGAAACAAATTTTTTTTTTATGAACGATAAATACCTTCTATGCGAGATACTTTAGATAAACATTTATAAGAAATTAGATTTTATTTGGATTGTAGAAATACTCTCTCATATATCTTTTTTCATTAGTTTTCACTTTGAAAATAGCTGTAGTTTCTGGTCGAAGCACGAATCACCTTGTACATAAATAACATGATCAAAAAATAGGCACTCATCACGAAATTTGAAGTATTTGAATAGTACTTTTTTGATTTAATCATAATTTTCGTGATTTAATCATAAAGTTCGATTTTGAAATACGTTTTTTCTTTCTCTCTTTTTTTTTCTAACAGAAGCAATTAAAATTTTTTAAAACCAACATTTATCTCCTACGTATCTTATGCATGTACTTCTTTTTCTAGCATAATTTGCGCGGACGTTCAAAGATGATCTCGAAATATCGATAAGATCTCCAAAGGAATAAATTTCTTTTAAAATATCGAAGGCAAACGTCGAAAAAGCACTGTTCTTCCTTATTGTACCTTGGTATAAAAAAAGGAATGAAAGATTGAAAAAAGAAAGAGTGAATTACGGCTTATCGTTGTGACACATACTGGCGATAAACGCAAAAATTTTGCTTTCAACGTTTTCAACGAGGAATTAACTTCAAAAACACAATGCTATTTAAGAACTTAAAAATATTTTTTAATTATTTCTCACACACATATTAGATAGATAATTTTATAGAATATAAAATTTGTATATTTTAATCTCAAAGTGTTTGTTGCAAAATTTAAAGAAATTTAGTAGTTTCATATGTTGTATATAACGTGTTTTCTCTATAACGATAAAAAAAAAAAAGAACTTGTAAATGCAAAGAATCCTCGTTGAAAGAGAGATTTGCAGTAATAAGACGCCTTAACGCGCGATTTATGTGCACAATTGTTATTTACTACATCGACGGAGGGGTGGGGGGGTGGGGGGGGGGGTTGATTTTGGATCACATGGACTGCTTTACTTTTTTCTTTTTTCGTCCACGGTGAAAATGTCCGGGTAAAAGTATAGACAGTAGAAATGTTATAAAATGAAATACTCTGTTACCTTGTAAAACGTGTTACATTTAACATCGAGGCGATGAATCTTTTTTTTTTTTGTTTAATGTTTTGTTTTCAAACGTGTTGTGAGCCGTAATAGTACTGTTTCTATTATTATTTTTTTCTTTGTTTTTTGTTTTTTTCAGTTCCCTTTTGTTTTCACCTTATTTCGTCGAACACACAAAGTCAAATAGACGGACAGCTGTTATGCTTAGAATGAATGTCGTTTTCTCTTATCGTTAGTGTTTTCTTTTAAGCTTTCTCTCTTTTTCTCTTGATCTCCCTCCCCCCAATATTTTTGTTTCCTCTTTTTATTTAAAGTTTCTTGTCCTCTTTAGTCATACAATTATTTAACCCCAACAAATGTACGCGCATACGATCGCACACGCATATCATAGTGTCTAACGTGTACACCAGTGGTTCGTTTTCATTTTTATTTTTTTTTTTTGTTGTTTTTTTTTCTATAGTAACACCTTTTCTGTACCGTTTCAAGTTTATGCGAGCGAAAGATCGTCTACATCGTTTGTAGGAAGTCGTGATTTACAATATGATCGATAGCAACGTTGCCATCGCTGTCGATCCATAGATACCGTACGAGCTAGTCGATCTTTCGCCTTTTCCCAACTCGAACTTAATCTCCATCACTTCCCCTCATTCATTTCACTTTTTCACTTTTTTTTTTTTCATAGTTAATATATTAAAATATTACAAACTATGGCGAAAAAACGTTGATTCGAAGAAATAATTAGTATGAACCATATATCCACGGTAGATCATCCTCGTGCTCATAACATTTTGAAAACTTGACTCGATTAGTTTTTTTTTTTTTTCTTTTCTTCTTTTCTTTATATAACAATATTATGCTGATATCGATTCTCGAAATAAATAACGTTTAAAAGTTGCAAACTGTTAAACGTTTCCTAGCGTCACGTCTCTTGTAACATCACACCGATGCTGGGGATGATGCACCTTGAAGATGAACATTTCTGTTGCGTTTCTTCGAGAAATCTATATTAGTTACAATGAAGTATCAGGGTTTATATTATATCGAACGGAAGGGGTGGAATTTCAGAACTGTACATTTCAAGTATCGTATAAGAAAGGGGATTAGTTTATATCTTTACAAACGAGAAGGATTATTGGTTAATTAGATCGTCAGGTAAAGGTCGTCAGTTTTGACACGGTAATCTATCTACTCGTTGCATTCCTCGATTGTTTGAATGCAGAGTGCTAAAGTGCTATGGACATTATAAGGCGGGATACACGAAACCTAAAAAATAGATTTACTATTATTCCTTATAACTATTTACAAAGTTCGTTAACCAAAGTTTATCGAGAGAACTCATACAATACAACATGATTGAAAAGGCACAACAGTTGCATTTGTAATAAACCTCTTTTTTTTCCTTTTTTTTTTTTTTCTTTTTCCTTTAACCATGTTCAATGAAAAATGCTATGCACCATTTGCCAAAAATATTTGAACCCCTTGTGGATGAAGGCCGTAATATTTCAGGCAGTGATTTTATCATCATCATGTCTTTAAATATTTTGTGCACGACTTTCTTCAAATAAAATATATATGTGTGTATTTGTGTATATATAAATATATATGTGTGTCTGTGTGTGTCTGTGTGTGTGTGTGTTCTAGAGAAGCACGCTAAAACAGCTTATTAACCCTTTGCATTGTCGGACTTTTCTTGCGCGTCAGTCGGCCAGCAACTTTACGAAACTTTCCCAACTAACATTTAATACCTCGTTGACGATAACGAAAGCGACTCTAAAAGCCATTATTTGAAGAATACAAGATTAGCTCTATTAAAATTCGGTCGGCGTGTTTTAATCTTAGATTATTCAAGAAGTACGTCTTTGTGTGGACGTTGTACAACCGAATGCAAAGGGCTAACAGAACATTTTATAGCATTTTACACAATTAGCCGCAGTAAAAGAAATCGCCCGAATTTTATACTGTTGCTTGGAAAAGTATCTTTGCCCGCAAAATGGGTTTAAACCGTCCAGCTGCACCCTGCACCTTCAAATACAATCTTGTTAGAGTGCCGTACTTAATTATAAATAAAGGAAATTTTGTACCCTTTTCATTTTCATTTTCTTTCTTTCTCTTTTATCCTGTGATTGAGTAAGCATTTGGTCTTCGACTTGTTTTGGAGGGTGCATCATCCCCGTGATCAGGTTCTTATGTTATTATTATTATTTTTTTATCTTTTTTGTTTTTTCCTTCCCTCTCTTGTAAAGGGATAGCTCGCTTCTTCGATTATCTCGAGTATACACGCACATGGACACATACACGCACGCATGCACACACGCGAGAGCGCGCTATAAGAGGAAGAAAAGAAAACGCCACGCTTAAAAGGTGATTCTCCCCTTTTGTTTCCTTTTTTTTCTCCTTTCTTAAACAGCAAAATCAGAGAAAACAAGAAAAAAAGAAAGAAATAAAAGAAAGGACGACTCGCCGGATCGCGAGAACCTGCGTGAAAAAAGAAAATGTCTAACATCGTCGATCGAAATCTCGAATTGGCGCTATTTTTCGGTTTTCCTGCTCGATCCTTGTTTACTCTACTCTTTTCTCTCTCTCTCTCTCTCTCTCTCATTCTTTACCTTGCCATTTATCTTTTGCATAGCGTTTGCTTTGCGCGTACGTTCTGCACACCGATTTTACGCCAGAGCTGAGTGGGCCGATTGACAAAACGATTAGGCACAAAAAAGAAGAAAAAAGAAAAAGAAATGGGAAGCCAATAAGAGAATTAAAAAATAAAAATACAAATGATAAATATACAACGAAAGGACGAAAGGATAACAGTTTGAAAATTTTCAGAAAGAAGCGAAACGCGAGATTGAGAAACGGATGAACGCGACGAGGTATGCAAGATTATTTGATGACGATGGACGATTCAGTTAGAGGTGTGTGTAAAAAGTAAAAACGATAAAAAAATAAGAAATACAAAAAAAAAAAAAGACAGGAAAAAAGTGGGGAAGAGAAAAGCAAAATTTTAAAAAATCAGCCCGCTCGAGGCTGGTCCTGGCTGATCATCAATACAGGACTGATAGTGGTTCATTCTTTTTTTCTCTGGTAATGATGGTACTAATAGTAATAATAGTAATAATAAAGAGAATAATCGTAATAATAAGTATAATGACAATATAATCGTAATAATAATAATGATAATAAGAATAATCGCAGCTAGCGCAGGGTTTTCATACCGTGGTGTTGTTTAATCTCCTGTCGCAAGCCGCGAGAATAAAATAGCGCTTTACAATGCGAGAAAAACGTTGGCGCGAATAGAGTCTCGTAGGGGTTGGATGTGTGTGTGTGTGTGAAGGGGGAGTAGATTAAATTATCTAAAACGTTTTCGCCTGTAGACGACGACAGCCATGCTAGCGAACGAGTATAGAGTGTAATTAATGAAAGGTCACATGCACACTTTCTCTCTCTTTTCCTCCTACTGGGAGATTGATTATCGTATATTTAATTATTAACAGGGCGTTTTATCATTGGTTCTCTACGCGTTATAACAGCTTGCGAAACACGGCTCTGGTATGGAAACCCTACGTGACAATAGCAGCAATTATAGATAACAGTAGTGGTCAAAAGCCCCACCAAATATAAACGTAGGTGTGATCTTCGGCTACCTTCTTGATATTCTCTCTCTCTCTCTCTCACACACACACACAAACTCTCTCTCTCGTTCACATACACACACAAACACACACACATGCACGCACGCATACACGCACTTTCTCTCTGTCTCTCTCACTCGCATTAACATTTGGTAAAAAGGTTTGCCGATTACCAACCGCACAACGTTTTTTTTCTTTTTTTTTTTTTCTTTTCATGTAAAACAGCAAACGAAACACCAAGCTATTCTCTAACAATCACCTTCTCCACTATATGAAAAAAGAACATTCGATAGACAACTAATGATCAATTATAAACTGTGTTAATCCGTGTGTGGCGATAGTAGATTTTTTTTTTTTTGCTTTATTTCAATAGAGTACTTCTCTCACTAGACACGACTCAACATATAGAAAGTTTATCGTTATTATTTAATAATAATTATTATTTATCATTTATAATTTTCCCCATTTTTCTTTCTCTCTTTATATTATATTTTTTTACTGTGTCAGATGATTTTTCTTTTGTGTTATCTTCCTTCTCGTTTACTTTATACTCTCTCTTTCTCTCTCTCTCTCCTCTTTGACTCTCTGTGTTTCTTTGTTTTTCTTTTCTGTTTTTCTTTTTTTTTATTAGTTAGGTACGCTGTAGTCGTCCTCATTTTAATAACATGTTATGTTTGTTTTTTTTTTTAATATTTTTAATGTGTGTGTGTGTGTGTTATACACGCGACCGCGTACATCAATTAGACAGTGTGTCTAGGTCACCGTAGGTGTACGTGTATGTATATTTTATATCTTAAATATCTACTACTTGTTGATGCTTTGTAATTTGTAATTTTTTTATAGATCACAATATGTCATACCATCTGCGCCAGTTGAACAATTTTCCTTTATACCTTTTCTCTTTGCCGTTTTTTCCATCAGAACGCTTGGTTTGGACAATATTATATTTCTTGTGCACAGACTGCGGGCTCACCGACCCCCTTGAACTCAACGAAACAGTTTGACGAAGTTTGTCAAAGGTTAAAAAAAAAAAAAAAGATTGGTAAGATGATAAAGAGACAGAACACGACATACGTATGAAAAATAATTTCATTCGATAAACATTTTTCTCATTAATTGTTCTAAATCTAATCTAATTTAAAGGTATCTTGTTGATGATCGTACGGTGCGTTAAAAAAAGAAAAAAAAATGAATAAACATGAAAACGACAACAATATCACAAGCTGATGAGTATAACAAAGTAGAAGAAGAGATCGTGCATCGACTTACTTCAAACTATTCTTAAATTGAAGAGGATCGGGATATATATTTTTCTCGTTGATTCACCCACTCGTGCGTATTCGAATTTGTTATTGTGATTTATATTTCATATTTATATCATCAAAACCTACGTGCTAAGTAAATTCAGACCAGCCGAAATTGTCGATTTCGAAGGAAATGCAATCAAAGAAATATCTTATCGAAATAGATAATAGGTTCATTGCTAAAAAATAAATAAAATTTTACTCATCTCTTCAAACGTAAACGCGCCGATAACGCACGAATCGGAACGCGTCCTCCATTAATTAAATAGCACTTTATGCGTTTAATGGATCTATGCCGCTCCGCTGCTCTCGAACATCTCTTATTCCGCACCAGTGCGAAATATATTTAGATTATTATTTCGATTAATTGTTCATCGTTTCGATCACGAAGAAACGCAAGAGAACGGATAGATATTTATCTTCATCTTATTTTTTTTTTTCTTTTAATCTTTCTTTCTTTCTTTCATTATCATTGTTGATATTAGCACAGCGTTGCAGAATCAAAGCGTATTAAGATTTTCCTTTTCCATTGAGAGAAATAACTCAACTGCGTGTTAATTCTCCTTCTGACTCGGTTGTTCGTCTTTGAATGTTATCTCTCTCCATCTCTCTATCTTTTTATTTGCCTTCTCATTTCCACGTCCGTATCATATATACTTTTTTACCCACCCCCTTTTTTTTATCCTCACTTTTTTCCTGTTCTTGTCACGTGTTTCTTTTTCTTTTTCCTCTCTTCCTGTGTCCAGAAGACTGGACCTAAGCGACTGCAGGCCCGCAACACCTTCAATTCGATTGATCGCGCGTTGCCAGGTGATACAGTTGCCTGGGTCCACGGACATTGGCATTTCGTTACAATTATACAGTTATATAGATTCTATATAAATACCTAATATGCATTCGTATAATACATACCTAATATGCAATTGTGTTAGAACTCGGCCGTCACTCAAACGTAACGTAATTACGTACGCGTGCACACCGTCTCTTGTACCGTTCGTCTTTCACGATGGAATATTTCTATGTGTGTATGTAGAAATGTACGTAGTGAACATGTTTTGTGGATCTGTAGTGTGAAACAGAGATTGTAAGTTGTCCGATATCCTGTGTATTTCCTGTGTGTTTTATATCTTTTCTTTTAAATGAGCACGCGCGTGTATGTATGTGTGTGTATGTGTGTGTGTGTGTGTTGACTGTATCAATACATATGTGTGTATCTCTTGTATGACTTGTGTATGTACCGTTGTATGCCTGCACTGAAGTCTATAATCCGGACATCAGACCTATATTTGCGTCTGCATGCGCACTTTTCTGTACGAATCGATGAAACAAAACATAATATAATTAACTTTGTATAATATACATATTATAGGGATTCGTATTCGGCTAGAATCTTTTTTTCTTTTCACCTATATTATATATTATTTCATTAATTACTTTTTTTTTTTTTAATAGAGACGTCGTTCAGTTTGCAAACGAGTGTATACGGTGTCGCGGTTCCTAGATTGTGATTCGACGTTCACGCGTCAAGCGACCAAACGGGCTCGACCGTAACGAGCGCTATAAATGATGGACAGGATAGCCGCGCGCAAAAAAAGCACGCGATGGATTTCGTGAAAGGAGCACGCACACATAAAGTTTCGTTCATTTTGTATATGAAAGACACTTGCAGACGACATCCGTACGAGATTTTCGCGAGATCTTTCTGCGCACGTTCGCTTCGCTCATTATCACGATCAAGTCAGCAAGTGATTGGTTCGCTTTCCGCAATTAACGGGATTTTAGTCTAACAACGCGACTACCCACACCACGCTCTCCTTTCTCCCTGCGATATAATCGTTAATATAACAACTATTCATTTATTCATAAATTTTCAACGATCAAATTCAATTGTAACGTGATCTCCACTACGGTTCATTTCCCGCCGATTGATCGTTTTTCTTTCTTTCTTTCTTTCTTTCTTTCTCTCTTTCTCTCTTTCTTTCTTTCGTCTTTTCGTTGGAATTAATGAATCTAACCAGAGCAAAAAATGATAAATCAGCTCGAGTGCCGATAGTCTCTCTCTCTATAAAAAAAAAAAAAAAGAATTTCACACAAGCGAGAAGAAACAAATGGAATTAACAAATTAAAATGAAATCGATGGCGAGTTAGTGTTGAAGAAATAGCTCAGGAAATGAACGGTAGTACTCATAACGTTAATCGATGGCAACTCGTATCCACCTAAGGACATCGCGCAATAATTCTATATATCCACGATCCCGTCGTTGCGTATTTCCGCCGGAATCGCACGAGCGGCAGACTCGTTTCTTATTTTTTGTTTCGCGCACACACACACATCATCTATTCTCCTTTTAAATCAATCCACCATCCTTTATCATTTATATTTCCCTTCCTTCCTCCAGTTTGTTTTCCCTTTTTCTTTTTTTTTTTTTTTGTTTTGCCCTACGATTGGTGGTGGCCGATAGATCGGAAGTCGGCGCACGACGATGATCGTTTCGCGTCAGCCATTCTTCTCTATCGGATCTGCGTGCAATTTCGAATTTCTATGCTGAACAACCAGCATTAACCGGTTGTATGAACTCTCCGCGAAGATATATATATTTGTTTTTTTTTTTTATATATAGAACCCATTCCAGGCGAGTTTTGGTGTTTTCAGTTGACGACGAGTGACGGTGGCGATAACGATGACGATGACGGTGACGGTGACGATGACAATGACGATGACGATGTCGATGAAAATGGCGATGACGATGGCATAGACTCTGACAAGTTCCTTTAGTTCGCTTAATGACTTGAAAACGAGTTACGGTTATAATTCCAATGTTCGAGTTAAGTTAAAGCCTTTTTCACTTCATTAAGGGAGAGTCTAAATTTGGATTGGGGTTAGGCTGTTGTGAGGTCGATGGTGATGGTACCTGTGCCACCACCGAGCCCCTCCCCTCGGGCAAGACATTTCCTCCACCGCCGCTGTTCATGCCGACATTGCTTCCAGCGCCTCTTTCTCTCATTCTTTCACAGTAATCTGCGAATATATCACGGAAACGCTCCCAGGATTTCTCTGGTACGGTGATTGCTGTTCTAAAGTGCGTCTTCACCTGCAAAAAACACATTCTTCTTTTTATTTTTTTTAAATTAATCTCGTTATATTCGCAGATACTTTGCATGATTAATTAATCATCAGATACAAAGAAACTATACATTTACGGTAATTCTTTTCTCCCTGAAAATGCCACCCTTTCAGCAATACCACAAGACACACCCTGTATTTTTAGCCGATACAATACACGCACGCACCTCAGAAATTCTCATGTAGATGCCACGGTTATTTTGACCGATATCAAAATAGAAATTCTTGCTATCCACGCGCATGTACCGTCCCTCTGGCAAGTCACCCTTGAAACCGCCATCGTCCGTACCGTATTCTTCGAGGAGGTCCGTCAACGCGTCTCGGAATTCGATCATACCCTGTGCCGGTATCGCGATCTGCGTTCTAGGTCCGCCTCGTGTGATCGTCTGCGATACCTGTGCAACAAACATTGGCATTTCAACAGATAGCTCGTAAGTAGATTTCCCTTTGAAATTGAAGCGAATGCGCAGTGGAAGCGATTTATTCGAATGAACCGATTTTTTTTTCTTTTTCTTTTTCTTTTTCCTTTTTTTTTTTCTTTTTTTTGTCGGAACGTTTCTTCAGAAGAACTTTCTTTCCTTTAAACGGTTTTTACCATCTGAAAAGATTGGCCCTTTGGCACCTCCACAAGGGACAGAGACTCTCTCTCTTCCTTATCACTTAGCGTAGAAAGTAAATGCATTGGCTGGTACATACAGGGTGACTCACCCGCAGGAAACGGCCGCGAGTATTTTCCTTCAGGTCCAGGTAATACCGCCTGTTATCCTTTGTCATCACTTCCGATTTCAGTTTTCCGTCATCTGGCACGTTCTCCGAGTTTGGTGGGCCTGCGGATTCGTCGGTAGAAAACAAGAAAGAAGTACACATGAAATTTTGACCATCCGAGCCTTTTTACTCATCTACAATACTGAGTTATTTATTCTTTGCGAGATAATTATTATACACTTGGATAGTATTTCAAATCAAAATTGATATATTGAAATAGTGAAATACTTAAAATCGTTACTATTGATTTCATTTAGCGTTATTGGACTTGAAATTAATGTAGTCATATATCATTATCAACGCTATAATGTATTGCTAATTTTTGAAATTTTTCAAATTCAATAAATTTCAAGTTTCTCTTCATTAAAATTAGGTATCGTCTTAAAATAAAATGCTTGCCATTTGCTGATCTACACGTGAATCAAAATAATTTTGAATTATAAATCAACTAAACAAAGTGTTGCAAACTCTTTTCTCAATGTTGCCGATATTGTGCTCAACTTTCTTTTAATTAAACAAAATTTTTCAAATTCGCATTAAATTTTTCTTGCCCAGTTATTAAAGGATGAAGTCTTTATTTTTTTTTTTTTTAAGTAAAATAAGGTAAAGTATTTTACAGATTAAAAAAATAGAGTCTTCTTGAAGGCATCAAGATAGTAGACACACATTCTGCGTCTCTTGTGTACAAGCCAGTTTGTCTAACAAAACGTCTCGTAATAATTGGAGATTGCGATTTACCTAGGGATGCATAAAAGTCACTAAACGTCGAAAGGTAGTTCCGAAACTCGGATGCTGTGCTCAATGCCAGGTAGATTTGGCTTCTCCTTCCATCCGCGCCGATCTACAAAACACAAACGAACTTTACTTTCTTCTCTTTTCTTACATTCTTAGCGTTAACGAATAGAAATTAGAAAAGAAGAGAGGGAGCAAAATTCATCTCGCCGTCTTTAACCCTTAATTCGTAGTATCGTTGGTCTGTGACTAGCGGGAATTTATCTAATTTTTCACTACTCCATTTTATAGCAACGATCAATGACCAACGGTGTAGTAATTGAGGGTTAAATCGAACGAGGAGCCTACATAAACAATAATTTTCAATTAAATACCTCAGCTACTTTGATAAACCTTCCGCGTCTGTTCTGTTTTACATCGAGATAGAATCTTTTGCTCTGTATCTGTAACATCTTCGTTGCCAACTCCTGTTCGCCCTGCTGACCTTGCTGACCTGAAACCATCGCACACAATCTAATTAACTTTGCCCTTTGATATTCATATATTCATTCTCTTACAGCTACGTGTCCACAAAATTGTCCCGCATCGCCATTTACAACATAATAATAGCTAGAACGTTTCGTCCCTTATCGGGCAATTCCTCCGACAAAACACAATACCCATTCGATTCGCTCTCTACCAATTTCTCTTCTCCGTATTTACTAACTGACTAAATCATCCCCCATTCAGTGAGACGTCCCATTTACAACAGAAAATTACACATTATTATTACAAGGGTAGGTATGTAAGTAACGTTTGAAAGAATTCCCTGGTTGGTTGAAAAATAGAAGGGGTTCTGGTTCGTTGCAGCGATTGTCATGGCCGGTTTATGGTTGTCTAGGGAGAAGGAGGAGAAAAAGCAGAAGAAGAAGTAGAAGAAGAAGAGGAACAGATGGGAGAAGGATGGGGCAGGTCAGAGGGACGGAAGGGTGTGGGGTGGAAGTCCGGAAAGAGGTCACCCAGTGTTTATTGGGTCAGCTCTTTGCCGGATTCCCTTGAGCTACGGGGAGAGTTTCTGGGTCGGAGGGGCGCCGGAAATTCAACGATCGCTTCACCGAGGACAAGGTGAATCGACAATCGTTCATTTCTAATGAAACTTGGTCGATAAATAGGGCTGGGAATCCTGCAGGCATCGCGAGGAATTAGGAAGGAGGGAGAGAGAGAGAGAGTTGGATAAAATGGTCGCGAACGATGTTGCTAGTCCTCCTCTCTCGTCCTCGTCGATCAATAACAGCTGCACTAAACGGGTCGTTGACCTGTTTGGTGCCCCACTCGGCCCACCGGATATACCTCTACCTAGTTTTTCGCGTTAGTTATCAGCCTCGTCTTAACCTTTCCTGCGAAAAACGAAGGCTTTCGAACCGTAGAGACAACTGGCTTGATCCAGTCGGCCACGGTCGAACCGTGTAACCGTGGAAAGGGGGCTTCGAACGGACGAAGGATTTAACTAGGAATTAATTTGCTCTGGTTTGGCGATACACAGGACTTTTTCTCAAGGAGAGATCGGATCGGGGAAATCAGACGGCAGGTCAAGGTGATTTTTAAAGGATCGTTAGAGAAAAATTGGTGACTTAACAGGAAAGATTGATGTAGTGGTTATAGGTATAGGCAATATGGGTTTCTGGGTCAGAGAAATCGGTTCTGGTAAAATTAGTGCCGCCAATGTGAAATTTTGAGAGAAATCGAGTTCAGGCGTGAAACTTCCCCTTCTGTTGAGATTTTCGAGGGAAAGCGTGATGGCAGATGGAAATGTTTCCAGAAAAGTCAGGAATGTATACATATCGTGACATTTAAAAAAAAGTGATCTTTAAAGATTTCATACGTTTAGGTTTATAAAATTACAACTAACAGTAAACGATTGGGAATAAAATGTCAAGACCAACAAAGACAAAATTGCTAGTATTACAAACTACCCTACTACGTTTTCACGTTGCGTTGCAAATTTCATGTTGCTCAATCCTTCGAGTAACACAAAAATGATCGGCCACTAGAAACGAAAAACATGTGAAGTCACAAAGGAGAAACGAGACGAAAACAAGGAATGTACATGTATGCGATGCACAATTTGAAACGCCTAGCCGTCGACGTTTATAAGTGAGGGAGAGCTCGAAGGATTGATCCCCTGCGCGAAACGTGCGTCGAACGATCGATCTAACTGTAAAGGGTTTCCTTCATTATTACGTACTGGACTGTTGGAGGCTGCCCGGAATTGGGACAGGGCTGAGATCGCCCTGGAAGATCCTGCTCTTGAACATTCTGCTTGTCTATACACACGCTATCGATAGTTCATGCACCTGAACCCTGTTGTACTCCTATCCTCCTCCTCATCACCCCTTTCTTCGCCCGCAATATCTACTATCTCTTTTTCCTTTTCCTTCTTCTCTCCCCTCCTTTCTTCTCGATCTTCTTTCCTCAATCGATCGCTACTCTCGATAATTCCCTTCCGCTCTGAGGCAGCTTATAACATTTTCTTTCATCGACTGTGAACCGTTTGGTGCGCATCTCGCAGCCGTTTAATCCGTAACATTGCGTCCTCGAGTCCGCCCCTATTACGAGCCTGGAAATTGGGACAGGGTCGAGAACACTCAACGAAGAAAGGGCCTCTCTCTCCTCGACATCCCTCTCTGTACGTCGATACGTGTCTTTTTTTTCCGCGCACTCTCCCTCTTCCTTCTCCTCGTCGTTCGCTTTTCTCTTCTTCTTCTTCTCCTTCTTCTTCTTCTTCTTCTTCTTCTTCTTCTTCTTCTTCTTCTTCTTCTTCTCACCCTCCACACCCTTTCCCACCCATAACAGTCTCTTTCAATCTCTCAGTCGTCCAATACGACGAGAACGACAGCTGGAAAAACGTTTTCCGTCTGGTCGATGGACTTCACATGATTGCATCAACAGCTAGCCGTTCCTCTTCCTCGCACCCACACCCCCGGAATTTCTCCACCTCGCCTCGCAGGCTCCTTCGATCTACAATCCCTTGGAGAGAGCATAGACACGCAGCACGTCTACCGTTCTCTTTCTTCCCGATCGTTCGCCGCGCCGCTTTCAATGATAAATTCATTACGTTCACCACGGAGAACATCCGTTCAGGGAATTCTCATGCGTTGGCCGTCGTCCTCGTCGGCCTCGCCAGCACGCTCGTCCGTCATTTTCCACTGCTCTCGCAACGATTCTCTCACCCGTTCTGAACTCCACCCTCGCCTCCGTCACTCCGCTAGGTCACCATTTATTATCAGGAGGCGGTGAACGCTTTCGTCGGGCTCGGCTTTGTCATGTGTCGCTGACAACTAGGGGTCGTGCGCCGACATGATCAATCCCCGTGGGCGAACGGATACCTCAAAATTCCACTCTTCGAAAATCCATATCTCCGTTAACATCGTCACTCGGAAACCCCTGAGGTTAGGTTATCTCTCGGGCTCAGATTTTTTTCCAGAAATTCTCCTCAATCCCCGTTCCTAATCTTCGCCAAGGCTCAGTCTCTATCCTCTTTAAAAGCCTTTATCGAACCAACACCTCGGTTTCTTTCTTCCACTAACCAACGTCGCATGGACAACCCCACAATCTCGCCAGTATCTTTTCAAAAGTTCCTTTCACATTTTTTTTTGTTTTTTTTTTTCTCCGTCGAAAATCCTCACGACATCTTACTCAAAAGTTTCCCTGATCTTGTTCAAGCATCGTTCGGTGCGTTAACTCAGGTCCTCCCCGTGACACATGACACACCTCTCTCGCGTGAAGCTTTACGTAACCGGCACGTCCTCTCCCATTGTTCCTCTACGCACGTCTCGACGGAGAGATTCTACGGAGGACTTTTTCCCTCGCGATCCCGTAGCCGTGCACGCATCCCGGCCGCTCGCGGATTTACGAGGCAAGCTCGACGTGGACGTCGACGTCGGCGGCGAGGTACGAAGGGGGCGGGTGCATTGATCTCTGCGCCTGGTGCGCGACTCGTGGCGCTGCACCGACCTGCCTCAATACGAACTGCATATTTCCGTTCTCCCTTCTACGTTCGACTCTCCACCGCTTCCGCAGCAGCAGCAGCAGCAGCAGCAGCCGCTGGGACGTTATTTCCATGAACCACTGCATCTCACGACGGCTGTTCTGCCTTCGACACGTCGACTCTTGCCTTCTCTTTTTTCACTTGAAAGAAATTTCTTTTTTTTTTTTTTTAGTTTTCCAGAGAAGTAACTGTGAGCAGACAATTTTTTTTGGAGGGGCGGAGGTGTCTTTCCTTTTTTTGCTTTTTGACTCGATGAAGCTTTTTCCTTTGACTTTAACTAATTTTCAATTCCAGCCTCCTCTTCTGACTTTTTCAAACATATAATATGGTTTTAGTCTTGACTTTAGCGTGTCACGTTACCTTACATTTAGTGATTAGTAAATGTAATCGTTGATTCTTTTCGTTATCTTTATTCCACAAATACACGAGAGGAGGTTATTTTCGAATATAATAAGTTCCAAGGTATGTTTGACAAACATTTAATAATCCACTGAAGTATGTACTTTAATATTATCAACATTATGGCATGTTACCATGAGGAATTTAAATTACATAATTTTTAATCATAACTTCTAAATGACAGCTGCTGGCTAATTTTCAATAGCGCTAAAACGACTGACTAATTTACGAAATATTGTACGCAGATAAGATAATTCAAGAGAGTTGTAATCTTGTATCGTAAATTTTACATATAAAATTTTATATGGAAATTCGTTTCAAATTCTCCATGGCAAGCGTTTAAATATTTTTGTAAACCACATTCGTGTCTTTTGAGCTACTTATCTTTTTCACGCACTGCGGAGAAAATAGTTTGCGCGCATCGTAGCGCATGCATGACTCATGATGAATACGAGTTCGATGAATTTTTGTACCGTTAGAAACGAGCGGCAGATTTCTTCGCGATACTCCATTTCTGCTTGACGTTTGTGATTTCTTTATTATTTGTACGGTACCGTGCAGCTAAATGTGCTAACATAGATGATTATATTTAAAATGGCACGTCCAAAATAAACAAGCACACATACGTACATATAGTCGTGTTCCTCCCCCGCTGAAAATTAATATCAATTTTGCTCCAAAGAGCAGCTGTCGATGAGGAAGAATTTAAACGATAAGTTATGAATTTTTTTAAACAAGCTGCATGGAAATAAGTGAATTTCCACAAGCGACAAGAAATATTGAACATCGATCGTATTTTCTTTATTTCTATTGTTAACTGTAATTGCTCAACCCTGTCGCGTATGATTAGTTGTGGAAATAACAAGCCAAAAATTAACTATGTTCAACATTTCGCTTTGTAACTTTGTCGTAAGCACAACTTTATAGTTTTAGTTTCGCTTATGCGTCTGGAGCCTCTTTGTCTGGTTCGTCGCCATGCCGATGAGGATTAGAATGTTCTTCGCAGCTACAACACGCGACTCACTGCTCGAATGCGTTGTTTTCCGGATCGAAGGATCAAAAATTGTCCAATCCGGCTCGAAGGACCAAAAAAAATGTCGCGTGCCGACCCGAATTTACGCAATGAAAATCGCAAATTTGCTCGGTAGCTCGCTGACGTTCAACGTTAATAAAGACCAGCCGGTTCAACTTATGGATTGGATGGAATTCTGAGTGTGTAGGATATATGATGAGTAAGAATTGTAATCGATAGGATTGGAATTAGTAGGATTGGATTGCTGTATTATCATCTCGTCGCACGATAAGAGAGCTCGTAAGGATCTATCCGTACTGTTAAAAGGTTTCGAAGAAAACTATGAACTGTCTCGTAAGAAGGATTCGTTTGAACTGTACTCTAAGAAGGCCGTGAAGGTACTATCTGAACTCTAAGAAAGCTTTGAAAGAACTATATCTGCACTGTAAGAACTATATCGTCTTTTCGCCTGGCTTGTCTTTCCTCGCCGAATTTCAAAGGTTCTCGAAGGTTCGAAATGGGAAACAAACACGCAAAAAAGGATCACGCGATCGTTCGATAGCCAATCGAACGATCGCGCGATGACAAACAATAGATCGTCCAAACGACTCGTCTTCGAAGATTCTAGAACGCTGGAATTTGGCAAAAAAGGATCGTGCGATCGGCACCTGGTCAATCGCAGGACCGCGCGATGACGAAACAATAGACCAATCTCGCCGAGCGTACCCGGCTCTACCGACTGCATGCCGGTTGAATATGCATGCGCACGGCGCGAAATCTAAATACATGTCACATCTAAATACCGCCCGGCTTACTGGCCCTCGTCTGTTCGGTGAGACCGAACAGCGTTGATTACACCCGTATAATTTGTCCAGCAATATGGGAATTATAACCTGTATAATTGTGTCTCTTGCATTTCTCCAATAAAAGTCAAGAGTATTTGCATGCATAATCATAGGAACAAAAAACAAAAAAAAAAAAATAACAGACTTTGAATATATATTTTATATTATTGCCAATTTTTTATTAAAAAAAATAAAGATCAAAGGTGAAAATAATTAAGGAAACACTATATTAGAAGTGAAAAATGAAATCCAATATACATAAAAGCATGTTTTTTCTTAATTTCACAAATAGGTAAAAAGTTACCCTTACTCTTCTATTCATAAATAAACATATATTATATATTTGTTAATTAATTAAAATCGAATCAAAATCGATAAAGATTATCTTGAAGAATTCAAGAAGATAAACAACTAATAAAAGTGCCGATGATTTGCATCGGTCTTAAACCGACGGTTATGAAAAATGCTTATCCATGTTAAAACGTGAAAACACGAATGTTTTTCTTGCTAATTTTGCAATCATTCATATATGATGCAAACGTGAAATGAAATTATAATAAAATCGAAAATGAGAAAAAGACAGAAAAAGGAAAAAACAAGTTCTGTAAGGTTAGATAATAAATAGTACATTAAATTTCCTACAAAAAAAAAAAAAAAAAAAAAAACACCTTGAGTTCTCAACAAATATTTAAAAATGGCATGTTTATCGTCTTGCTCAATTATTTTCATCGTACAAAGTCTAACGACGATCGATCTAAAATGTCGCAATGTATTTGAGTAGAATCTAAGAACGAATTCATTGTCGCAGCAAGCCAGATTAATTAGGGCCAGATTTCAATGAACCTCGGGAGTCGAGACGAATGTGAGGTTAGATCGGACTCGATCTCCCATTTCACTGACTTATCTGCGAATCGGCTGCGTTTCTATGATGCGAAACGAATTGTACATGCTTTCCAGCGGGAAACACGCTTGCCACAAGATTAGGTTTGATTTCGTTACAATATTCGCCGGAACGGGGTGACGAAAGCGCCAATGGATTTCTGCGAATTCCGCATTCGTCTGTTTCTCACGGTCGGTAAATTATCTCCATAACAGACGTGGCGGCCGATAAAGAACGCGACCGAGAATTGCAAATAATTTTTTAAATCCTTCCTAAAAATAGTGTTACGTATTTTTCGTTTCTTCTTGTTTTTTTTTTTTTTTTTTCAAAACGCAACGAAGCATGCGAACGAATAGTTTCGCCAACTACGAGAATCGAGCGAAGGTCGCGAATTTTTTTATCTCGTCCGGACCTGCTATTTTTAATCTCAAGTTTCTTAACATTTACCACCGTTACTGAATCATCGGGCAAATATTTCAGTAGCGTATGCACGCGACGTATCGTTCGCGTTCCAGCTCCTAGAATCTTTTTGCCTTCTGGCCAAAGCTAAATTACCAACGTTTAAGAAAACGAGACTTGTCGACTCGCGTCAGGTCTTGCGTCACGCGAGACCTAACCTAGACACACACCTACAAAATTCCTAGGGATGTTTTTAGAGTAGACACTACAAGGAAATTGAAGAATTATCGCACCTAGGGTAATTCTAGAAGTTTAAATTTAAACAAATTGAACACACTTTTAATAATGTAAAATGATCAAATGTTAATGTTGAGATATTAGCAACAAGTTGTTTATACATGTATATTCATGTAGTTGTGTATAACATTACCTAACAATTGAATAGTGATGAGATTATTTGAATATACTATCAAGTGCACAAATTACAGAGAACATTTAAAAGCTTAGTTTTCAACAAAAAACGGATTTCAGAAAGTTATTTGTCGAGCGGCACTGAAGCTAATATTTACAATATACAATATTCAAATGTGCCATTTACGATTGAAAAATGTACTATTCAATTGAAAATTAACACACTGAATCAAATTGGAGATTAAAAAAAAATTGTTAACATCATTTAGCAATTCTGACAAATGGTACGTCATGAATCTCAAACTATCAAGATTGTTAAGTAACAGCTACCTTCAGGACACCAGTACTGTATTTTGCCCATAGTGTCGCCCCAACCATTCACTGCGTTTTGTTGAGCATCGCCTTGCGAAATTTCTACGATTTCTCCCATTGTGCTGATTATTGAAACACTTGCAAACAGAGTACGAGAAATTCTATCTTCGTTACATCAACAATTTATACTCCAAAATCATCATATAATCATTTTTGTAAATCATTTTGTAAATTCACCCAGAACTGATGTGACAAGCAGCAAGTTCAATGTACTTCGAAAATCAAGAACATTGACGAACTTGAAATCTCACAAAGCTTCCACATTAGTCACTTTTTTCAACGTAATCGAAGCAAAAATACGAAAGAAACATTTGTCTGGTAGCAGCAGCGCAAAAACACTTTTAAAAACGATTACACGTTCATCAATAAAATACTCGCGATGCCCGTTCAAGAAAATCAGTCACAAATTTCACGCGTGTCGCGGTGAACTCGATTGATCGCACGAGTGACTCGTAGTCGGTGAAGCGATCGTGGACTCGCGCTATCTTCACGGTGCAACGGACTTCAAGCCGGCTTTACCGCTAAAAGATTAAAGCAGGATTTCCAATCACGTCGGACGATGTGGTTCGACGAACGAAACACTGTGGCACAATCCGTTTGAAACATTCACAGGCACACATAGACAACGTTGTAGCCAGGAACCAGACAGGTGAAACGAAATGAAGAAAAACAATCGTCGCGAAGAGATAACGTGTCACAACGAGAACAGGGTTAAAAAGCTATTAACGTAACAATGCCGTCATCTCGCGATGATACATCGCGTTTAGCTGCTGGCTGATCGTCGTCGTCATCGCGATACTTCGCACTCGATACCGCACACCTTGTTGCACGACCGCACGAAACATGTTGTTAAACAGGAAACTGAACGACAGAGCAATGATAGCTAGAAAACGACGACAATGCGTCGTCGAACACGAAATCGTACACGAATGACGTGCTGGTCATTCATGGAGCCCGCCGTCATGCTGATGGAATGCGCACATCATGGTGGTGAAATCGCGACGACCAATCAGCGTTCACCTCGCACCGGCTTCTGCGTTCGCCAGCTACGCGCGCCACGTGACTTCACCGCTCGACCACGTGACAACGTTGCACCTCCCACTACCAGCCTCGGCCACGACATGATCGCGTGACGTCACGACCAGCTGACTGCGCTAGTACGGTTCCCTACTCCTCTTACTCGTCCTGCTGCTTGCTACTGCTGCTACTTCTCTACTCCTCTCTCCGCCACTTCCATTTTTCGATGAATCCGTTTCGAACAGCCCGAAATTGACGCGATGCGACGCGTCGCGTTACCAACACGACTCGTCCGCCCACCGAAAATAGCCACGGAAGGCGGTTTCGTTGCGATGCAGGGGATTTTCGTGGAGTTCGAAAATCAGGGAAGCACAGATGTTATACGAGAATTGTTCGAAGATTCTAAAAAGAAATCTGCAATTTGGAGTGTAGATAATGCAGGGAAAGACTGAAAAAAAACGTCTCTGTAATATGTTTCCTAACTTTTCGTCATTTTCTAGGATTTTTATGGTGTCGGTTAAATTGCAAATGTAACAAATACTTGTGACAAGTTGTAGAAATTTAGCAAGACGATATTTTTTCACTCGAGAAATAAAGCATGGCCATTTTCCGCCGTGGAGATTAATGTTTATTTTTATCTACGTTAAAATATATGACCGTGGTCTTCTGACCACGATAAATTCGACAAATTCGGGATCAATATCGCTAATTGTAAGTTAAATATTGGCGAAACTGTCTGCATAATTTCCAAAGGATATTGTTCCACGATTATTATTCGTACTAAAATTACATAAATGTAAATATAAATCATAAATATTAACGAGACTGTTTTATAGATTGTAAAAACCACATAAACTTTCACTAAAAAAAAAAAAGAAAAAGATTCTTCGTTTAATTTTAACGAAGAATATTTCTTTTTGAATTTGTGTATATTTCTAACTTTTTTATATTTTTGTTTACTCACCAGGATCGAAGTCAGTCCCTCCAGCATCCATCCCACCTGGATTTCCATATCCTAAAAAATAAAAATTATAATTATTAATAATAGTCAGAAACAAAATGATTACCAGGGTGGTAATCCATCTACTGAAATAAATTCAGTATAATACGTTCCGATTATCAACCATAGGTACCAAAAAAATATACGTTTTACAAATTACAAAACGTACACTAGATAGCGTTTACATCGTAATAACCTATCACGAAAGCCGTCCTGAAATCGCCCAACAGAAACTCAAATTTCTTCACATTGAATATCTAACCTGAATCGTTGAATGAATATCATGAAAACAAACTAATGTATTGTCACATCAGAAGCACAACAAACCTAACCTAACCAAACAAACGGAATATGAAAGCAGGTCGACATCGTATTCGCGACATTTTGAAATCCTACGTCTGAGAGACCAAAGTGAAAAACATAATCACGAATCACGTTGAAAGAACAGAACTTTCTATGCAAATCGTAAACGACGCTACTACAACGATTCAACAATAACGATAATATTTTTACGAATGGTATCATTCTTAAACGATATGTGAACTGTTTCGCTATTGTCAAGCATTATTAATCGCTAAAATCAAGGTTAGAATGACATCATTGTTAAGACAGTCAATACTCTACTTGGAAGCATTACTGTTGTAATACTATTTAATTATTGACAAACATTCATACCGTTGTTTCGTGTGCTGTCCATAAGAAGCATTATATAATTTTACACGTTATCAACGACGATTACATTGACTAACACTAAGTTTACTGCTTTCCTTCCCGAAGCCACGCGTACGTGCTCGATTTCAACAAGTATACTTATAAGAGCAATCGTGTCGAATATGCATGTCCAAATATTGATTGACACCCCGTGTCTCCTATGGAATATTTGTATTCCGTGATCGGTGTTTGTTTAGGCGTCGAACGCAACACGGTTAATTTCGATTCTCCGTGGAATATCGATGACCGAGCGATTAGCGCGGTATGCATCGATCGAGCATTTTTCAACGATAATCGAATTACTGGCATCATTAGGTCGAGATAGATACACGCCGTGGTCGTTTCGTTTCGAGGCCAAGAGCCAGCTACTTCTGGGGTGGGGATGCGCCTATGGCACGTGTGAAATTTACGCGAATCGTGGCTAGACATAGTTCCTTCGTTTCGCGTGTGCGCGCTTGTCAACGTGTATGTACGTATGTATGCATGTGTGTGGTTAGCCTTCATGGTATGAGATTGCGTGTGTCGCATGCGTGTGTGCTAGATAGGTGGATCGGCGAGTTACATCACGCGTGTTCACCCGGGACTATTCCGGTTGTCTGGTCGAGCGCGGTCAGGGTGCCTGTCACACGGAACTGACAACAGAGGACAGTTCCTCGTGAGCGCGACTTTCAAACGAAACACTTGAGAGAAACAACGGTCGTGACGCACGAAAGCCGCTTTCAGGTCACGCTACTTTCAGAATTTAATTGCAATTAATTCAGAATTAATTTCGAATTAGAATTTACGATCAATTTATTTGTGTTGCTAAATCTCTTTTTAAGAAACTGGATTGGCTAATTCTCACTCGTAAAGCAAAAAGATACGATAGAATTTAGAAAGGAATGAAGTTGAAGATCAGATTTTGCGAGAGACTGAAATATCGGAAGTTGCGAATGTTCAATTCGCGAGAGCGGTAGACGTAGAAAAAAAAGAGAAAGGAAGAAAAGAAACAGAAAAGAAAAAAAGGGGCAGGGGAAATTAAAAGTACAAAACAGGAAAAGAGAGTGGAAGAAAAAAAAAATATATATATACATATATTTGACACGCATATGTGAATATATATGCGTGTGTAC
>KQ435721.1:225483-245021 GCA_001276565.1 Melipona quadrifasciata | reverse complement strand
AACATAATGATAGATAGATGGATACACGCGTTTTCCATCAGAACGAGTACGTGATATACATACACACATATATATATATATATAGATAGATAGATAGATAGATAGATATA
Organism: Melipona quadrifasciata; assembly: GCA_001276565.1. Classification (NCBI taxonomy): domain Eukaryota; kingdom Metazoa; phylum Arthropoda; class Insecta; order Hymenoptera; family Apidae; genus Melipona; species Melipona quadrifasciata. The sequence goes on along the minus strand of KQ435721.1, from coordinate 244,911 downwards.
TGTGTTTATATATAAATCAGCAAATAGTACAACGTCAGAGGCTTATGATATTTAGAAAAGGACGGCCTTGACATCAGTACTTTAAAAACGTCCCTGTGGAGGTGTACGCTTGTAACGAGGCTCTCGATAAAAATACTCGTCAAAATCATTGAATCTGGCAACAAACCGCCTTGCATGGTATTGGGGTCTCGCCTTCCTGACCGTACAACGTTCGTGATTTGAAAACTTTCGAATCGATAAACGGAGAGTTCCCGGTGTAACAGCTTTCGTACACTTCGAAAGCTTCGTCGATAGGGACGCTACTTTTGTCTCCAGCGAGCTCCTTCCGCTGCGGTGGAATCTCATCCTTCTGTTCAGACATATTTGGCACTGATTTCGACGACGTTGGTGGATCTGTCTTTAAGCTGATCTCCTCGATACTAGTAGCGCTCTCGCGTGCCAATCGATAGTACTTCTGCACGTAGTCGACGTTAACCTGTTCGACTTCGATGGTATCGTCCTCCGCAGCCTCTCCGTCGCATAGTATTCCCTCACTTTGTAACATTCTCTTTGGAGTAACCAGAGGCTCGATGATTTCAGCTTCCCAGCATTCTAACACGTCAGGCACTTCTATGCTGTCCAAGGAACCTATCCCGCTACCACTTTCCTCATCCTCGATGCTGCTGCTCCTCTTTCGCTCTTCCTCCATCTTCCTCTCCATCGACTGTTGTTTGGTCGTTTCACTCTTGTTAAGGGCTTTGATCGTCATTGAAGCGTTGTGACAATTTCGCAGACTCGGCTCGTACGCGGAAGACGTTAACAACTTTCCATCCTCCGAGACCACGATCTCACCTTTCTCGAACGTTTTCACGTTCATCGTGTCCTCGACGATCCCTTCGTCATTCTCGTCATCCACATCCTCTATACATCGAATCCTCGCGTCGATATTATTCGAGGGATTCCGCGAATGGGACTTCCCTTGTCTTTTCGTTCGCCTTGCATTGACTCTCTTCGAGTCTATCCGAGAGCTTAAAGCAACCCTCATACCCGCAATGCTATCCTTTTCAGTAAATTCGCAAATGTCACCAACAACATCTTGCTGCTGTTGCTTAGCCAGATTCTTTCTTCTCGCGATGTTCACCAAGTTCTCCTGTTGGCCGCAAGAATCTGACGAGGACACCACCTCGTGGTCCATCCTGTCATCTACCACGTGCCTGGCTACTCGTTTCCGTTCTTCCGACCTTCTCTTCGCGTCTTTCTTCCTTCTTGAAGCACCACTGTTGTTGCTACTACCATCCAGCTGTTGTTGTTGTTGTTCTTGTCCACCATTGATGTTGCTGATCCCTGCGAATTCCCCGCAGTTAGCCGCGCGCGACAATGTCGCATTGTCCGCACCGCTATTAACAGATAGTGCAGGCATGGGGTTGCCTTGCAAGTTTTTTGGCGGCTCTTCGTCCATATCGTCCTCGTCCTCCTCGCAATCCATCGAGATGGCCGACGTGATGAACAAATCTGGCGACTTCTCCCTCCGTAGCCATTCCGTCACCGCTTCCGTGATCGGATAATCAGACAGCTGCGTCTGACTTTCAAACCCAGAATCTTCGTTCGTCGCCTCGATCACCTCTTTACTCACGCGATTGCATATTGCTGCCTTCATTCCGAATTTACCCGATACCTGATCATCCTTTATCACTTTATCGTCACAAACGTCGAACTTCGAGTCTATCGTCTTCGTGTCGTTCGACAGATCGATCTTCTCCAAACCCTGAGTCAGATCATGTACCTTCGCTTCACTCTCTGGCTCCGTCGAACTGTTCAGATCCGGACCGGGTGTCGGTTCCCTCACGAACTTCGTACCTTTCGCGGTGTACTTTCTTTTGGACAGACTCGTCGACGACGATGACTTACTGTTCGATAAAGACTCGTGATTCTTGTCCTCGCGAATCGCTACGTTCTCCACGTTCTTCGGCGTGATCGATCTGGACCTCGTCGTCGTTTCGTCGTTGGACACCGGAGACGATGGCCTCGGCGGCGTCGTTGACGGTGTCGACGAGTCCTTGTTGCTCGAATCGGATCGATCCACCACCTTTCTGTTGACCAAGATTTCATCGTTCGTCTCATTATTCGGTCGTTCGCGTAGCTCATTGGCACTCGATGAATCATTATTCGCTGCTTTGGTAATGCTTGGCAGTTTTTCGACCTCGGTCGCCTGGCTCGCGACCTCGCTCGTCGAAAGAGCTGCCTCCTTGTCCTCGGGGAGGCAGTTTATCAGTCTATTCGATTCGTTATCCGAATTGCTGGTCACCTCCAGCGATTTCGATTGACTGTTCTCTATTAAGGTCGACGTCGATTCTACTAATTGTTGATCAGACTTGCTGTTATCAGTCAGTTCGTCGTCTTGGTTCTTCCAGTCGTCGGACACGACACCGTTGCATACCTCGTTGGCCTCGTTGTCGATGGTCGCCGAGCTCGTTTCGGACGCAAGCGTGCTGTTGATGGAGGTTGGAACAGCGGACAGAGAGGTATGAGATTTAACGACTTGTCGCAGCTGGAACTCCTGACACTCGGGGTTCAGCGGCCGATTGCTGATCGTTGTCGTGGTCGTGGTTGTGGTCGAAGTTGAACACGCTGTCCAAGACAGTCGGGAAGACGGTAGACCGGTATCACACTCGGAGCTGTATTCTCCTTCCTCCTCGTCCTCCGTATTACCCTGTATTTTGACAACAATTCTTCAATTAGTGAAGGTACTGATCGGCAACAGACTAACTATTTTAAATTCTCTCTTTCTCTCAACCAAGTCTTTCGATGATTTTTCAATCAATGACAGTTGGAAAAATCCGCCTAACTCACCGTAGCAAGTCTTCTCTGCTTCCTTCTCTTTTTTTTCTTTCTTCGCTTGGCATAGGCCGCCGACATGGCTGCAACGTCTGTGGTTCTGATCATGGGCCCGCCCTGTATCGTAACACCTTGGACAACAGAAACATTGCCGATTAAAAACCTTGGTTTTTTATACTGACAAACGCCGCCGCTCGTCAACTACAAAGTTCAACGAAACGTGTGCCTTTGTAGGAACTTTCACCCTTTGGTGAATTCCACCTGAGGATCGAACAGGTCGAAAATTCGAGGAGGAATAACGCGAGTCGAGGATACTGAACTTGGCTTCCTCGTCCTTTCGTTTCCCATGTGGATAAGCCCCACGGGACCGATAGACAGTTATTTTAAATCGTTTCTATTTAAAACGCACCCACCGATACTTGGATCTTTCTGCCAAAGCCGAGAGATCTCGCGATGCATCACCAGTGGGGAACGACGCTGCAGAAAAGTGCGAGACAAACGAAAATTTCATTTGTTTATTTACTTTCTTACGACGGCAATATTACTCTTCGATGCTGATGAAATCGCAACTGGAAAAGAAGGACGACAGAATCATCTCTTGAACTTGTTAAAATCTGATTTTTGAATTTTGGCAATGCCAAATTGATGAATGAATCGAACAGTTTTCAAACGCTCGAGAGATTGTTTCGTTTGCAATTTCTCATTAACCAAGATCACAAAGAGTAATATTTCGCGTAGATATAATAGTAAAAGAAACGACGATATAAACTTCCACTTGTCTCGTTGTGCATCCTTCACGCAGTTCACGTTAATAACGTCGATGGTTCGTGTACATGGCCTATCGTGAGGAATATATACACGATTTCCTTATGAACCAATGGTTTCCCGTGAATGAGGATGGAATACGTGTCTGAAATGCCTGTTTCTCATGTGCGACGTGCGAGGCAGCAGCGTGTCGATGCAGGCGATGGCGTTTTGACGAAGACGAGACATATTTATATGTATGACGGTGAAGTACAAACATTCAGATGACGAGAATCGTGACGATTAGGAGAACGTAGTAATATGCAAGAGAACACACACATACGAGCGTGTTAGAGAGTCTTGGGCTTTAGGTACGATCGCCGGATCATCGACGCGGACATCATCGGGCCGGGGTCCCATCCTGAACTATTTTCGTGATCCAAAACACGCGACACCGCGACCGCGTTTAACACAGGCACTGTCCAAGCTCGAGGAGCTTTTTCTCGCGGTCGTGAAAATTTCGAAACGTCGAAACGTAAATTGCTTGTAAATTAGTAAGATAGGCATACTGATAACTCACTAAAGTACACTTGGACACTTGCTACAGAAACACGTTATTTCTTAAATATAGGTAAATATAATATATTTATAAATACGTATGAGAAGATAAGTGAAATAACGATTTGATAGAGAATGTACTTTGTGGCTGAATAATGCTACATAACTGCTGAAGAGAGAGGATTTATTTTGGATTATGTTTCCTTTCTCTTTTTTTACAGAGTCTCAAATAAATAAAATCTAAAAATATTGTACCTAGGTTGTTTCATATATTTTTACATTTTAGACCGTGTCAAAAAATTTTATGTGATCTCATCATCAATTGAATAACGTTTCTTGTTAGCTTTAACGATACGAGAGCTCTTATTGTTAGTTGGATAAAAAACAAACTCCCCTCTTGGACAGCGTTGTTACCAAAGACAACAAAGGGCTGGTTATCACCGTATCTCCGCGATCGTATCTAAAGAGTAGCGGCTCTCTTTGCGAATTATTACCTTTTACCTTGAATGTGGTAGAGGCACGGCGGTAATAAAACAGCAATGATGCCGATGGACGGGACAGCAGTCATGAATCTGGCTATATCCCTTTCTCCTGGCCGCGCATCCAACCGACACTGTTCTCGTTTAACATCAGAAACAGGTACAATCAAACGTACTAACGCCTAAACTGACGCATCACGGGGAAGGAGCGAAAAAGTCGAGCAAAAATCGACCAAAAACTCGTGGTCTATAGTTTGTTAGGATATTTTTTTTCTCTTTCGCGTTGGGCACTAAGTTGCGTAACGCACATTCGACAGTTAGTTAAAAATTAACGTATAACAGATACGGACTTTTTGATCGAGTCAGACGCTCGTTACGTGGTATTCAGGGTTGTTTCTTTTCCATTTTGACAAATATCAGATGGTAGATATCTGGTGTACAATTAAATTTAAGATGCCGAATGTATAAAAATGTATAGAAAATTATTTAATACACCAATTAAGTTTCAACGATAAGAAAATGTGTACCAACAGTAACGATATATCTTCTCTGCGGCAATTAAAATTAAAAAATGCCGTTCCAAAATGCAAAAACGCAGTTTCTGGTTCATCTGCAACTTCTCAAAAATTTATACGAGAAATCCGTTTTCCAAGAAATCCATCGAAACTGAAATTGTCTCTTTCGTTGACCGCGAAACGGATTGCGCAACGTTGCGCTGCTCCCTCCCCGAAGTGCGCAGATTCTCTCAAGAGCCGCAAGAGAAACACTTCGCATGTTCGTCCGTTGTTCCGTCCATCCGTCCATGAACAGAACCAAAGCTACAAGAGAGAGATACAAAGAGAGAGGGCGAGAGAAAAATCCGCGTCTAGAGTCATGCGATAGCAAGGGAACAAAGGTAAACCAACTCTCTTTCGAGAATTCGCTGCCACTAACAGAGGTAGTAATAATAAAAAAAAAATAAAAAAATAAAAAAAAAAACAAAGAAGGAGAGAGAAGAAGAGAGCTAAGAAAGGGTAGAGGAGAGCCGGAGGAAAACCGACTCCAGTTTCCTGTATGGCTCTCCTCTATCAACTAACCATTCACGTTGATTAATGGAGGACCAAACATGTAGTGGCCAGGGTACATGTAAGGCTGAGGAACCGCTGGTATCACGTGAGAAACGTGTACCGGTTGCTGCATCAGCATCGGCTCGAAGTAGGGACCACCGTTCATTCCGTTCTCCAAAGGCTGTTCCTCCGTTTGTTGTTCATCCCCGTATTGCTCCTCTATTTGCTCCTCCATTTGTTCATCGGCTTGCTGTTCGTCCGTCGCGTTGGTAAATTCTATCGGTTGCTCCTCCGTTTCCCCGGCTACGCTACCGCTGCAACTTGTGCTTCCCGTTCCGCTCTCGTTGCAAATACCGTTGGAAGTCTCCATTGGTAGAACCGTGTCCTCTTGCTCTTCTATCACCGTGTTCTCCTCTATGCTTTGGTTGCTCTACGAAAAGAGATTTGAATTAGATCATTCACTTCTTCTTATGATTTGTCTTTGTTTGAACAGCGAAATCGAATCGCCTACAAAGCGATTTACAATTAACAATGTATTTACAAACAGAATGTGCTTGTGCACATGAAGATAAAGAAAGGTGGCTTACTAGAAATCACAGACTGAAATTTGCTAGGAAACTGTACGAATATTTCTGTACAGAAGCTGATTGGAGCTGGGGTAATATGGACAGACGAGACTAATTATTAACACTCGTATTGGGAAGATGTTTGATCAATTTTGCAAATCCATAGTCTCTGTACCTCGTAGTTCATCATGCAGTACGATTGGCCAGGCATTTTGGGTACGAAAGTCGGATTAATCCACTCTATCGGCCTAAGAGGAACAGGTGCGCAGGGCACGGCTGCCAGAACGCTCGGTGCAATCTGCGCTGGCATCGGCGCAGGACCGACCAACATCACAGGATACTCGTAATAGTAACCACCCACGTGGTCGTAAAACGTCCCATATCCTAACTGTGCGTTGGAGTCCATCATTGGCGGATACTCGCCGGTACCGCAGTCCCTGTCCAGCAGTTGTTGATCCTCGGTTGTTTCACTCCCATCTGCAATTCACGGTAAAACGAGCATAAAACGAGGATACAGTCGACACAGCTTAGAAAGCTCAACATTCATAACATGATGCATCAAGACGTTAAGAGGACAGATTTAAAAAGGTCAGGCACTACCAAAAGTGGCTGCAAAGCACAAATTATCCCAGTATAAGGTAATGCACCTGGGCAGAAGATCATTCCCTTGTGTTCTGAAGAAATCAAGTTTGAGAATTCTTAAAGAGGAATTAGTAACATATTTGGGCAAGATTTAAAGATTTTGTAGATACGAAACTGCGATGGTAATTACGTCCAATTAAATTCGTCAACATAGTAACTGATGGTAAAACAGTTTTTCACAATTTGCCGTGGGTGAGCCACCCACTAGAAACGCACTAAAACTTGACATGTTCGCTACTGCATTGTTAATAAGAAAAATACTATTTGCCATACAAAAATTTCTCCTTTTAACAAAAATAAACGATTAAATCGGTCAGTTTGATGCCGTCGAATTGAAATTACTGATAACAAACGATTTGAAAATAAAATAAAAAAGAAAGAATCACCAAAATCTCGCTAACTATTCAAATGCTGCGTTGTCAATTTTACGAGATCGCCAGGAACAACACCGTCCAATAAATGTGGATTAACACGTGTACAAAGCGTCAACGTTACAACTGTCGTCGATATCCCCAAAACCCTTGCCCCTGTTGATTCACAACGACAAAAGGATTTATCGCCAAAACTTTTCCGTCTCTACAAAATCCATCAAATCCATCGTCGGCCAGAACAAAGAAAGGAGGAGTATTATATACTGCTCCGATACTCTAGTTGTCTCTCGCCAACGCCAACTTCAGACGAGATACAGTAGAGTAACGGAGAAAGTGGTACAAACTTCAAGGGGTGGGGTGTAACTCTCTCAAGCAGCTTCCCGGAAACGACGTGACGATCAGGAAGGCGGACACGAGGCAAGCCAGTGAAACTCGGATGAAATGCATCACGTTTTTCTACCTATACCTCTACCTGCGGTGGAATGCGACGCCGATTGGCTCTCGGTGGTCGAAGACGTCGCGCTGGTGTTGGTGTTCCCCGCCCACGGCTTCTTCTTCGACAGATAGCCCTTTTTGAACAGCATGTCCTGCCTGGGCGTCGTGATCCTCGTGTACTCGTCCTCGTTGAAAATGATCTTCGGTTGGGAGGGCGAGCCGGACGACTCGTCCTTGTGACGCGCCGCGCCACCAGCGTACGCGCCGCCATCGCTACTTCCGGTCCTACGCGGCTTGTAGCCGCCGGTCTGCCCGTTCCGGTTAAAGCTGTGCGTGCTCGTGTCATTCTCCTGGCCCTTCACGTACCCGTTTCGCAATCCTTCTTCTTCATCCTCCTCGCCGGGCGGAGCTGCAAACGAAATCAGAGGATGTGGTTGGTTGAGTTTGGGTTTGCTAGTTTTTCTTTTTAAGTGGGAGAATTAGACAATTAGATGACTGACGACACAAGATTGTTTTAATTTATTCGTATTATTTTATCTATTATATATATATATATATTTATAAATTTTCATTTTCTCCTTCTCTCTTATTCGTTTTTTCTTTTCTGTATCAAATAGATATAAAATGGCTTGTGTGAATGCAAGTTTTCTATTCTATTTCAATATTCGAGCATAAATGCTGCACTGATTAGTAAAATGTTTTTCGATGAAAATTTCTTGTTCTTCGTCGCTCAGACACAAGCGTAAGAGTGATGTGTGGTGGCCGGACGATTTGTTTCTCGCGCAGGAACACGACTCGAGTTGCAGAGGAATTTGTCACCCGAGCGAGTGGTGTTCGCTATTCGTAAACAAATCATTTTATTCGATACGTCCGATGATAAGTCTTCAAGAAATTCCATTCAATATTCTTCGACTAAATGATCGAGATAACCCGCACCAGCGTTTAAAAGTTCGGCTCAACGAAATGAATCGTAATCTACATCGCAGACAAATAGATATATCTTTTCACGCTCTGTGAATTCTAAATTTAATTCCGCCTGCTGTACCGGGTTTAAAAAATCTGGAAGAATTTTAGACTCGCTATCAATGTTTCTACTGCGCGTTACGTAACAATTTTCTGTCCAAAATTTTGTGTCCAAACCCAATTTCTTTGCTGCGCTGGGCTTAAGAAGGCTTAAAGAATTTTCACAATTATCATTCGTTTTTCTTCACCGCGTTGTATAATTATTCAAATTTTAACGAGCAGCAATCAATCACTACGCGAGTATTGTACTTGATATTATTCTCGGTTGTAAGATTGTTACTTAAAAATAAAACGTGATATTTATAAACGGCTAACAACACAGCCTATGTTCACGGTACGAGGTATGTTTCTTACATCACCTTCTCATTCTCCTGCTCTGCCGTTCTGAAACAGCTTATACGTGGGTACGTTCCATTGAGACTCGAGAAATTAATTTTTCATTCGACTTAATTGGAATTAACTACCGCTGCAGGAAGTTTACAGTAAAATGAGAATTAATTTATTAGCTCCAAACTTTCGGGGAATAGTGTAATACGCTCGTTTCGTGGCAAACTTTGTTATTTCAAAGTCTACTGTAATAACTCTCTCTCTCGTATCGATCATGCTATTTTACGATCGTGAATTATCGAGGAATTATCACGTTTGCTAATAGTAGAATGCTATTTTTGCGCCGGTGTAATCAGTAAAATTTTTTAAATATTTCAGCTCGAGTGATTTGATACAGATTTGATTACAGTGGAAAGATAAACAGGGTAAAAGAAACATACTGGCACTGTGCATTTTTCTGTGACAAGCATAATTAACTCCTTGACGACCGGAAGATTATCATTAAAATTAGACACAGCATTATATAATTATTATGACGGTTCGCAACGTGCTACAAAAAAAATATATATATATATAAGAACTAAAATCGTTCTCTTCAGAGAAAGTGTTCTTTTCTTAATTTTAACTTATCTAACAATATCTTGTTGCAAGTACTGAAAAGTTCTCCAGTGTGTAGCTATAAATAACTGAATGATAATTTTGCAGTTATCGATAATTGAAAGAAACAGACATTGAAACGTCAGTTTGAGATGCTTAATGGCGATGAATGACAGTGACAATTAAACTTAATGAATAAATTGTCAGACTTTGCGTTAAAAATCAAATTCAACTTCACTACTCTCTCTTGTACGTGTGTTACGAAATTATAAGGACCAGGTAAAAGAGACAAAAAATTGATTCCTGAAGAAATTCATAGCAACGTTTCAGATCTTGTCCAGTGAAATGAACTTCTTCCGAACGAATCCATTTGTCTGAACGTGGACTCCTACTGTTTGAATGAGAAATTGTAATCAATGAATTCCCATTATAAGATGGGACTTGAGCAGAGACGATCCGGATATTTCTCAATGTCTTTGCTAAAGAAGTAACGAACCAATGCTCCTTTGCTTTGCAATCAATCAATTAAAGAAGATCACCACTTTGATTTGTCTCTGAGGGATGATAATTTTTTTGCTTGATTTGTTCCTGTTGTCATTTTTGATGAAAAATTGTAAAAGGAAGGAGACCGTTCTGTAAATAACTTTACAGATGCTGACGTGCAATAAAACCAAATAAAAACTTTTCAGTAATTTTTATACATTTTAAATATAAATATTTCGAAGGATCAAATCTGTGAAATCCGTAACAATTGTAAGCATTAGAAATTCAGATAAATGGATTTTTATCGTAAATACATACCAGAGCTGTTAGATAAACTAAAAGAACACTTGCATAATAAGATCGTATTTCTATCTGACGTCTGCCGACATATAAAGTTCACTCGAGATACCGAGGTCATAGTCAAGAAGTTAAAAAAAAAAAGGAGCAAAAAGAAAAAGAAAAAATCAACCGCTAAATGTTCACACGCGCGCCTAATTTTCTAAGATCTAACTTACAATCTGCAGTCTAATTTCGCTAAATCAAGCGTCGAAAGGCGAGCTTCTAAGATGCGAAACGAAACGTACGCTACATCCACGAGCTATTTGTCTTCATTACGTCGATCATACCAAACCACTAAGTGTACTCCTACATTGTGTAATCTCGCTCTAGTTCACTAGCTAATAAAATTCATTTCTACTCTATGACATTAATTCTAGAAAATGGTGACTGGTCATGGGTTAAACGAAGCGTGCGCAATGTTCACTCAACTAAAACCATTTGCAATGTGCAAATTTATGGCACCGTAAAACAGAGGCGCGACAGCGACGTGAATATAAACAGAGCTTTAGATAAGAACAAATTTGTCAAAAGTTAATTTCGCGTTTTGTCGAGCACGTTGCTCGTCAAGCAATTATTCTAATTTTTTACTCTATAATTATACAATCCTATAGTTATATATTATAGTTTTTTATTCTAATTATTCTAATAACTTTCAAAAGGGATAAAAATGAGAAACATTTTGCACGCGAGGCGATTCAGCTACGAATAAAATTTTGTTACTACTTTCGGAAACTTCCGAGAGATTTTTCAGTTGCTCGACACGCACAAATTTGAACGTTATTGAATCCAATTATGTCCAAATTCTTGAAAACTTCTTTAACAATGCCACGTTTTCTCTACGATGAAAAATAAATTCGTATAAAGCAACATAGCTCAAGACTCAGATTTTAAATTTATTCGAACCAGCAGCAACGAGATGTCTCGTAACTTCGATTCACCCCGTTTCACGGTGCACATAAATGTTCCTTCTTCCTCGAAGGGAAAAAGGGATAAAAAAAAAGTAGATCAGGGCCCTCTTACACAACCAACTTGCCAACCAACAACAACAGGTGACAGGTTTTCCGTTGCACAAAAACAAAATGCGACGCCAGCTGGTCGAGTTTCGCTAAAATAAAATCGTACAAGAGAGACAAGAGGGCCTAGAAGAAAATAATCAAAAGAAGCGAATCAGAGAAAGCTCTCCACTGGGGACCATGATCAGCCTCTTCGACAGGATTTCCGTACCGTCTTGGTACCTCGCTAAAAGTAGAACGTGATTCGAGGAGCCGATCACGTGGATAACCCTCCGTTGCCGGCGCCACTGCATCTCTCCCTGTCCGCACACCCTCTACGTCACACACGTTGGTGGCCGCCTTCCTCGCGAAATCCTCCACCCTTCCTCCCTCCAAGTGTACGTACACCACCGGCCAGTCAGTCACCCTAGTCTTTCACTTCAATTTCACACTCCTTTCTCCTTTCCCTCCTCTTAACGACAAAGAAACAAAGAGAGAGAGAGAGAGAGAGAGAGAGTGACAAAAATGAAAAATCTCTCTGCCTTTTCGTTGTGGTTCTTTCAACTTTTACGCTGCGCGATCCCCCGAAACTCGCACACTCGTACCGGCCAAAGAGCTCGGAACCATCAACGTATCGGACACACTTCCGACAAAACAGTTTTCGAAAACAGCTGGAATTCGGAGTAGAAGGCTAAACTGGTGTATTTTTAACCCTTGACGCTCCACCGGCGCCGCTTTGGCGACATTCGCGGGGCGCAGGTCGCCACTTAATTCCTTTTCTTACCAACGAGGCTTCGAAAATTTCGACAAGCCTCAAAAAAGCAGCAAAAAGACACCGGGGATTGTCAAACTTGCGCGAGTGGTTCCAGATTTTTGACCGGCGTGTCTACGATCATTATTTACGAAGCACGGCCGTTGCGAACGATGGCCTAAAATGGCGAAAAGAATATTGAACTCGTCAAATCTCAATTCTAAGAGTTAGAGCTGGTTCAGATTCAATTCCAATCGTCACTGTCCCCGATTTTATGTTTATCGCCGTTCGTAACGACCGAGCGTCATAACAAATAATTTCCACGTTGTTGTCACTCTCAGACTTTGTGTATATCTATAAAACACACACACACACACACATATATATATATGAAACATATGTTTCATATATATATATATATGTCGTAGCAGTGTCGATCCCCACAAACGAAAGGAACGAATTTACAGCACGTGGCCAGCAAAGTCAAGTAATCCAGCCCGGTGCTCTCTCGACACCTTGGCGTGATCGCGTCGCAGCGTAAAGGTCTCAAGGGTGCGTCTGCACGGACGATACACAGCAGCCCCCCTCCGGAGTTGGAATTTCTCCGGCGCGCTTCCCTATCGGCTGACGGTTCGGTCGGTTTAGAAACGCGGGTTTCGAAACGCAAAACGGCCACTGATAAAACGCGCCAAATAAGGAGGATCCGGCTAAATAATCTGGTGCACGCGATGCCTCGAGAACGACTGCGGTTGACACGAGGAACAGGGGGTGCGGAGGGATCGGTGGAGAGAAACTAGAGAGAGAGAGAGAGAGAATGGTTTACTAGCTGGCGGACGTAGCTCATTGGCCGGCGGTCGTGGACTAGAATAGCAGCAGAATTAGAATAGAAAACGGGCGAGAACCAGCGACGTTCACCATCGGCGTTGCTAATCGTGCCGTCGAAGATCAATCCTCTCTTCGTCCCCGTCTCTCCCTCCGCGACTCGGAGGGTGCATTCTGTTCGTACAGAAATCTGGATTTCGTATGTTTGAGGATAAGTAAGGCTGGGAGCTCTAAAGATTTTCAAGATTCTCGTTTATTTTTTGAAGTTCTCTGTTAAGAGGGTGCTATTCGTCTCGAACGAATCGACTGTGTAACGCAAGGGTGTTTTGTAGAAGCAGGAAGGAAGATTACGAACGCGAACGTGACGACTAATTTCACGACTCAACACGCGCTATCGGCCAGTCGCCAGTTCGGGCGTGAGTAAAAAATCATTGCTTGAAAATTATGACAATCTTATGACAGCTCAGATAACGAGCGGAGATTTTGGTCGCTACACCATTTCACAAGATTTATCTCTCTGTTGCAATAGTTAGAAAAAAATGGAATTTTTCTAGCAATTTGCGACAACGATGTTAACGAGCTCCATTTTTTTCTTTTCAGCTTCAGTTTGTCAAACTAAAGGGAGAGAAAAAAACGCTTGTGAGAAAATTATCAGCGTATCATTTGAAACGCGACGTACACCTTTTGACTATTTATAGCTTCTGTCCTTCGGGAAAATTTAGAAAATAACACCTCGTTAGTCTAACGAAGTCCCTCCGGAACTACCAAACGCCATTTAATCCCGCGAATTGATCTTCCCAAATCAACGTCCCTCCCCCCTAAATAGTAATTGCAAAATAGAAGAAGCGGCCTATTTCCACGGCGCAAGAGAGACATGCACCGTTCTGTTTCGTAATTCCTGATTCTGCGTGCCGCAGCGTAAAGTAGCCCGGCCACCTCGGTGTTAATCAGATTTGAAGGTTCAACGTACCTCGGGGTCGGTCGGAGTATTTTAAGTAACAAATAGAAAGCACCTCGAAGCGCCTCGTTTCATCCACTTATACACAATGTAGTAACCGTTCTCTTGCATGCTTAACAATCGTCGCAAACTGAATTAAAAGATCGGCGAGAGGTAACGGGGTTAAGGATGAAGCAGAGAGAAACAGAGAGAGAGAGTTGACGGAAAACTGGGAATGCCTCTTGGATGAGCCAACGTTCTAATCCACGCACTATCGTACTGCACACGTACGGAGAACATGTAGAGAATCGAACGTTTATACAATGTCAACGAATCATTATCGATAGAATAAAAAGAAAACGAACGCAAAGCAGGAAAGAAAACGACACTTGATAAATTCACCAGTGAGGCTCAATTAATTGAAACGAATGTTATTTGAGTGAATTTGCCTTTCCTCGTTTAACAGGAATGACAACGAATTGCAAAGTTTTTTGCAAAGTGTTTAACACGAGAGTTTAACATTTCCAAGCGGTTCTCAGCTTTTGGCACATTTATACGTGGCTCTTATCATTGACCGAGACTAAAACGAACCAAGTCAACAGACTACAGTGTGAGCCGGAGCGATTACAATGTTGATCGCTAAACAGACAAATACGCCAAAAACAATAGGTTTCTCGCGAGTAAAAATAAAATAAAGCTGCGAATTTACGGAAATTTATGTATAGCGCAGTTTGGATTCAGATGCCAAGTAGGTTGTTGTTGACGCGTTATGTAAAACATCCTTGCATTTGTCATTCGTCTGACAAATCCCCGAGTTTGTTAACCGTGGAACGTCGACTGGACGCGCGAGCGGGCGTTAAGATTTAATTCAATAAATAAATAGTTTGTATCTGAGCTACACGTCGCGGAACAATCGTAAATTTGACAGTAACGAACCATTCCCGTCGCTTCAACCTTCTCTAACGCCATCGTTCTTTAACGCGACGCACGAGTTAATTACGTAAGTACACTCGCGTATCTGGACAGAGACTTAATTTTTAGAAACTCAATTCTCGATGTTCATTTCTTTAAAGTTGAAAAAGTAAGCTGCATCCGTCAATTTTACTTTATTTTATCAAACGACTGATTCAATAATAACGCAATTCTTCCGTAAAAATACTCGAACGCATAATATTATAGCAATGATTAAAATACGCGAGTAATTTCAGATCGGGATGAAAAATTCTCCCGGCAATATAATTTCCACGACAACAAATTTTCAGCTAAATAATTCCTCTTGAAACTTCCTTAGGAAATTTAGTATTTTGGTGTTTTTATCGACCGTGTGATTTTCACAACGAAGCAATTTTAATCGACGATGAATGATAAAGGCGATTGAAACGTGGCGAGAATATCATAGAAAGATCAAGAATGGAAAAATAACACTTCGACGCGCTGCAATTATAGCGTCGTTACTAAATGACACTAATTTCTCACTCGCCTGCTCCAAACCGCGATCTTCAATCGACGACGCGCACCCTCAGAGGATCCGCGGTTGCTTCCGCTTTTATTTAGCGGCGCACGCAGATACTTTGTTTTCGAAATTTGAAACGTTCTACTGAAGCAAATTCGAACACGACGCACCAAACAGTAAATCCGTTCGCCAATTGTCAATTCAGCAGTACGAACGAATGGTGTACAAACAATTCCAACCAATTCTCGTGAATTTTTTAACTTCAGCGCTTCGAGAAAGTCCATAAGTGTCTTTATATACTGGATCGCGGATTTTCACGCGTTTGCGGAAAATCAGACGTGAAGATAGAACGCCACACGAATTACCTGTATTCCTGAACGAATAAAGCAAAATCTTCTATCAATCAGAACGAGTCGAATCGTCCGATCGTGCAACGAGGAATGTAAAGCCGTCCTTTGACTTAACGAACGAGCAAATAAGCTAGCAATATGTATCGTCATTGTGTATCGATGCCTTTAGTACCGAGTAACGATCGCATTGTTTAAAACACACGCGAAGAATGTTATTGACAGTTAACAACGATTGTTCGAGCACGCGGGAGAATTGTGCAAATGGGTCAATTATCGGAGTGGACGAATAGCGAGGCCCCGATATCCATGCAAACAAAGTTGCAAAAGAGAGAACGCACTCGGCTCCGATGGGAATCGACGAGCCAAGCGCCGAAGGTCGGAACAAGCCCTGCCAAAAAATTACTATATT
Organism: Melipona quadrifasciata; assembly: GCA_001276565.1. Classification (NCBI taxonomy): domain Eukaryota; kingdom Metazoa; phylum Arthropoda; class Insecta; order Hymenoptera; family Apidae; genus Melipona; species Melipona quadrifasciata. Next base: position 228,773 of record KQ435721.1, on the reverse strand, counting down.
CAGGGATGAATAGGAGAGGATTGACCGCGTCGCGCATTGCCTGCCTTTTTTCGATTCGATCGATTATTTCACAAGTTTCCTTTCTTTTTGTCGAACCTGTTTCATTCTGCTCTTTCGGTCGAAAGAACAGTTTAAATTTTCGATTTAAGATATCTTCTAACCCCGACAATGTACTTCAACATTTAAAAATATTCATAAAAATGTTTAATATATGTTTCAACAATTATAAAAACTAGCACAACTTGTAAACATCATGGGCTCTATATGATTTATTTCCTCGACTACGAGTTTCGAACACTCGACTAGCACAGCCGCAACCTCGACGCTACGCGCGCAGCCACTTGCGACTTCTGCTAGTCGAGTGTTCAAAACTCGTAGTCGAGGAATCATAGGGCCGCTACAACAATTTTTATAAGTTTCCTTTCTTTTTATCGAACCTGTGTTATTGTATTTCAGAAAGACAGTTTCTATCTAAACTTTATTCACGATATCTTCTAATCCCGAAATACTTCAACACACGTTTTTCAACATTTAGAAACATTCATAAAAATTGACAAAATTATGATCTCAGTCAGCATAATATTCATCATTCCGTCATGACTGCGACTTCTGCTCCGTGAATGAACTCCGCCATAGTGCGTAAGCAAGCGTTTACTACTCACTATTAAATATTTCCCCTGTTAAAAAATCCCTTTGAAACGAAACCGCCTCGAACCGAACGCTCGCCTCTAACATCGCGAAATCTATGGCCGCTCTACATTCTCACGCAGCCTACATAAGAGTTATAGTCGTCCGGACGATTCCTACGCGATCAAATCTGGTGCATACCGGTACATCGCACCGGCGAGTAGTTTCATTGATCGTCCCGACTCTTTATCTTCGTTTCCTTCGCGTCAGAAACCGTACGTACCGACACGGGCCCGCTTTGTCTTTCCATCCTCTCATTCACGACTAAATCTGTTTTTACCGCATCGATCAGGCATTTAAATCCTTTTCTTTTTATCTTTAATCGATTTTACCGTGCTCTCTTCAGCCTCCGTTTAAATTTTATTCACGCTGATCTTCCAATTCAGAAATTTGCCTCGAGCTAATGTGTAATATCACGTATTAATTATAATAATAATTATGTTATATTAATAGCGTCGATATTCTCGATAGCTGGTACTTCTTCGAAATATCATATAAATATAAATATTGTATTCGATCGGAATAATTTTTCATAATTTAATAATTTATTTAGAATCTATATTATTTATATTATTTGATCAATAATTTTTATAATTTAGAAATTTCCTTCGCTCGCTGGATTACGATGCTCCTGGCGGCTAATTTGTTACAGGGATCGAAATTACGAAGAAACTTTGTTCTTTCGGGACGAATCTTTTGCAAAATGAACAGTTGTTCTTTAAGTCCCACTCGTGTACCTCTAGACAGGCTTAAACTTCGGCTGTTTAAGATTCTAGGACTATGAGACGAGATTAAAGTATAAAATTCCCATCAAAGGTGCTACAGTCAAAAGAGCAGAGAAACTTTATAGTACAGCAGAGTATATGTTTTACGAAAAATTATCGAAATCTTTGAAAGTACACTGTTTTTACCGCATAAATATTCTATAAAATATCCAACAAATATTACAAATTGGTCATTTTTACCACATTTTTCTTTTTTTGATAGTTTTAGTATTAAGAGAAAAGACTAGTTACCTAGAATTTTCTAAAGTTTATATATACTGCCAAAAATCACTTTCTACTAAAATAAATCCGTAATTTTTTTTATTATTTCTTTATTAATTTGCGCTCTGGCGTTCAATGTTTGAAAGAAATAATTTTTAAAACGTAATGAAAAAATCATGTTTGAGCTTAAGTTTAATTCAAAATTAATAAAATTAGTTTTTTCTTGTATCTTGATGTTTTATATATATAAAAAAAAAAAAAAAAAAAAAATAGGGGGGAAAACGAAGATCCGTTTTCAAGGAGAGCAAACTGATGGCAAAATCTTTGCAGTTTCCAACGTACGAAAACGTATTTAATTCTCGCTGCCTTCGTAATAATAATTTGTCACGTTCGCAAGAAAAACGATCAATTGTCAATTCTACGAATCGGTGTTAAGTTGTTTTGATTACGTAATTTCTCCTCCGAACGTTAACTTTGCTACCTGGTTTTTTAGTTGAAATTCGTCAAAATGCTGCGTGAAATACGTCACATGTGATTCGCGATCGTCGAGTCAACGAACAAAACTTTCAATAATTAACGATACACGGAACAACTCTTTAACAGCAAATTTTTTTCTCCATTTTGTGAAAAATTTGGACATTTCCGTACGTGTCAGGAACGTTTCTGAACGTGTTTATTTTTCGAAATAAGTGAAGGCCAGATTTATCATGCGAGAATAGGTGGGAAAACGATAGTGGCCGGTTACGTAACCGGCGATAACGAGCACATACGTTTCCGGTTAGCATGTTATCTCCGTGCGAGCAGCTTAAATTCTAGGCGGATCACCGCTGAGACATAAAACACTGCACGATCCTTTTTACCGACTCGCCGCCGGTATAGAGATATATCTATCTCTCGTGTCGATATCGAGAATGTTTCGAAATTTGACAAAAAAAGGAAAAAAGATGAGAATAATGATACAGTCTCGTGGGGAAAATATCGAAAATATCGACGACGTTACAAGTTAAATTACAACGGAAATAAAAACTAAATTAAACTAAAATTAAATGAATTCCCCCTTCGAGGTCGTGAAAGTCTAAATTTCTCGATACGAATAGAAATTTCTTTTATTTCGTTAAATTTCTGAAGTAACAGAGAAGTAACTTTCAAACTCGTTCTTTTAATTCTTCATTCTCTCCTGTCTTAATTCTTAAGAAGAAGCGGGAAGAATTGATTTGAAAAAGGAGTGAGAAAAAATTGAGTTAATTCTTTCGAGATCGTGGAGGTCTAAATTTCTCGATACGAACGGGGAATTTCTTTTATTTCTGAAGTACCGGAGAGAATTTTCAAATTCATATACTCGTCCTTCCGTTTGCGTCTCTCATTGAATCTTTCGGTCTGCAGTGTAGATGAATATAGCACAGGCAGAGGTAGGTCATCGATCGAGATAATGACGTTTCAAGACAAACCGACGGTTTACCCTCGAATCTCTTCGGGTAACTTTGTTAGATGTTCAAAATGTCAATTTAAATGCAACGAATAGAAATAGAACTTTGGTTAAAGAAAGATATCTTCCGCTCTTCTGTCATATAGTTAACTCTTTTTTCTTAACTCGAGTACATAAAGATTAGTTTCCTT
>KQ435721.1:198884-223504 GCA_001276565.1 Melipona quadrifasciata | reverse complement strand
GGTCGTTCTTTAATTCTTTTTTGACTATCTTGGACTCTCGATTCGATTGCTTCAATCTTGTTACTTCGTCCCTTTCGTTAATTGTCAGATGTAATTTAAACTTCAAGCAAGTAATTCAAACTAATTTTCAATTTCTTTTTTTTTATTGATCTGAGAAGTCTCTCAAGTTTTCTTTGGAGTTCTTCTCTCCAAAGTGATCTTGCGCATCTCTGACGGTACGTTTCTTTATCCTCTGTTGGCGACTTTTGGGAATATTTTTCAAAGCAGCGTTTTATTTATTCGCAGTTGGTTATTTGGATTTTGAATTGGTAGATAGGCGCTTTGAAAGATAGGCATTTTTATTACAGTTTTTTATTTTCAGTTCTTTTCTCTATTATTATGTGTTTGCATTGGATTCCGTTTTCGTCCCATCATTGTTTCATTTGCTCCTTTTTTGACTCACATTCTAATTTTTACGCGATAAAAGTCACTAGTAGCATATATTGTACGAAACGTGAAATAAAAACTGCAATGGAATATATGTAAAATTATTTTCGCTATGTTCTTGTAATTAGATGTATTTAAGCTCTTCTCTTTGTATGTTTTATAATATTTTTTTGTTAAAATGGTCTCTTTGCACTTTCCTTTTTAATCTCGTTTAGGCTTCTACATTTAAATCTCTCCTTACCAAGTTTCCTGTTTTTTTGTTAATTCTTTAATTCTTATTTTTTACTTTCTACAAAATGTACTTTATTCTTATCCGCCTTTTTATTTTCTTTTAAATTTTTTAGTTAAAGGATCCTTCTTTTCAAACGACCCTTCACAAGCTATTTTCATTTTAATCTTCAATTTTATCGTTTCAATAAAAACTTATTTCTTTTCCTACTCTTTTATTACATCCTTTTACGTCGCATCACACGCGTCCTCCCTCGTTTTTTTTTTTTTTTATTTCTCCCCATTTCCCTCATACATTTTTCCAGTTATATCCTCTCCCTGCGTCTCTCTTCCCCTTACACCTTTCTACTTCCTCTTCCCTTTCATCCATCATTCAACTTTACAATCACTCTTTTGCATTTTGTTATTTCTATCTTACGCAAGTGCGAAACAGGAACTTTCTTTTCTGTCTCGTCAAGCGAAATTTTCCTTCCAATCCAAATTTACCAAGAATAAATTCCTTCCCTTTCAACATTTATCTCAATTCATATTCGCAACAACAAAAAAATTCTTGAATGTAAATAAAAAATGCTACGAATTTACAATTCATTTATCTTTGCGTATATTTTCGACAAAATTCTCCAATCCACGCAAAGCAACAGAAAATTTTCCACTTCCCGTGGTGATCCATGTTTCCCGTCCTTCTTCCTCTGCTCATCCTTGCACCTTGTTTATCACTCCTCTTGCTCAACCATTTACATATTTTCATTCATCGTCCTTCTTACTCTCCTCTCGTTTCTTCCACGCGGCGTTACGTGTCCCTCTTCCTTGGCCATCTGGCTGTTTCCCTTAGAACCCTCCATTCCAGTTCAGCGCTCGTGCTTTCCGCTCGCGGATCTGCGCAAGTCGCCGCTTGTCGCCAGGCGAGCCTCGTGTCTATGACCGAGGGCGAATCTACAGGGTGGCTCGAGTGTCGCGGCTCCTCTTCAGACCCTTAACCGTGTAATTATTTTCTTGGCAGCGGAACAAACGACGGTCACGGATAATTAATAACGATACACCTCTTTGTGCGTGTCTGGCGAGCACGGGCTTTGATACACGGGTCGAAAATCTGATTACGTATCAGTACGTTGAACTTTCTTTCACTTTCGAGGCTACGTCGTGATTTAAAACACTTAAAACATTCCCTTGTGACTTTTAACACGACTTTGTCTCTTCTAAGGGGACATTGTACTTTTTATAATTTGCTGATAATTGTAACGAACGTATACATTTGGTGTTGTATGATTGCCGAAGTATAATAGTATAATAGCTTAGAGTGGGAACTGTAATAACGACATTAAGAAGAAAAAGACTGCACGACAAGTATAACATGCAGGTGTTAACTAGTATAATTTCAATCTCTGGAAAAATAATGTCCTTCGCCACTTTTTCAACTTTCATTAAGGAGCAATAAGAAATTTAGTTTATGAGTGTCAATTGACACGGGACTGTCTTCAGAAATTTCTTCTTCTGAAATTCCAGAAAATCGGGCCTCTTCAGGTGCAACGCTAATGCAACGAAAATTAGCGATTGGTCGATTTGGGTCGCGTGATTCGTGAAGGGGCGTGGAGTAGACTTCGAGTAGGAGTGGCGTTGTCTGGTACTGAACGATCGCGCCTGTCATTTGTTTTGTATCGATTCAAATGTTTGCGTATCAATAAAATTCTATGGCAAAAAAGTCGTCTTTGTTTCCTAGTCAGAACGGTTACTTCTGGGCCTTTCAGTGAGACGAATCTTGTACTGGGGTACAAGTCGTGCAGTTTTTTTTGATCGATAATTATTATGATGCGTGTGGTAAATAAAATTTACTAATTCGCGCTGGCAGCTTTCACTTTCCTGTTAACGCGAAAGGGTAACACCGTGAAATGTAATTCCCGCTCGTTGCACGTGCACGCCAAGTCGCGTGCTTCGCGTCGCGTCGCGTCCAAGACTCACCACGGGGATAAAAGAACAGTAATCTGTTTAACGTCATCCTCGCGGATGCATTATTCGATTATAACGTTACGAGGTGTAACTTCGGTGTCAACGAGCCTCCAGCCATTCAATCCGCATTTTCTTCTCCTCTATACCTAACTGCCGCAACTTTCTCACTTGGTCGTCGCTATAAATTCGTGAAATATTGACGTGCCAAAGTATCACCGTACTCCTCTGCTGCTTTCAACAGGGAACTTGTCTTTAATTTTTATTCGTTCTTATTTCTTCTGTGACAAAAGTCGCCAGAGTCCCTAAATCTCATCTTTTCCTATTTTTAAGAGAGAAAGTGGTTATCTTTCCAAAACTATTTATTAACGTAGTGACGCAGCGAAATTAATTGTTACGGGCCATCGCAGTTTACTAATGAGCCTCGGTAGGCCCTCGTTTGAAACACAATTACGAGCAAGAAATATACATTGTAATTGTTGCAAGGTATATTCTCTGACATTATTGCTCGATATCTAATCACACTCGGTATATCGTAAATCAACAGATTAATAGTAGATTAATATTTTTCGTTTTCATTTTTAACTCGTTAATGAACGGATTCAGTTAGCATCTCGCAATTTGTGCTTCGCTCCATTAGCATTTTTCGATGAATATAAATTTTGCGATTTAAAGAAAAAAGGACGTCACTTTTAATTTCTAACTAATTTACAAAAATTCCTCCTCACAATAAGATAAAAGCGCGAAAACCTTAAAAGAGAAATACAGATATATTAAATTTTCGACTCGCAATGATAAGATTTCACTTGCAGCGCGACGAAAATAAAAAGTTCATGCGTTTACGCGCGTTATTGATATTTCGCGACTATATTGGAAAAATACATAGTCGAGAGGATGAACTTCGTTAAATTGTGCAGCTGCTCCATTAGCCTTGAACGATAAAAATAGAGTTTACTTTCTTCTTTCTTTTAAAAATCATCCTATAGATTTTCTTTTTTCTCGGTGGTTATAAACGATTATACATACTGCAAGAAAAAAAAAACCTCGTTACATATCGCGATAAATCAATTTTCGAAAATCAATCGCCGATTAAAAACCTCCAGCGTAAATTTTTCATTTCCAATCAGGAAAAAATAAAAAAAATAAAGGAAGATACGAGATTTAATCGAAAAGTAAACGCTGAAATGCCCAGCACGGTGAAGTTTTTTTTTTAATTTTTTAAATTTACACGTATTTTCGTATTTTTAAGCAACGAGGAAATCTCTTCACGTTTGCGACGTGCTCAAGTAACCAGGAAATGACAGACGCCTGTAACGAGAACTTTGTGAAAAAATAGCGGCCGAATGCTCATCAGGTATTTGCGCTGCGAAATTCAATCCCCAATTAAAATTTTACTGACCTAAGTGAAGGGTCGTCGGTTAGCCAATATAGCCGCCGCGATGTCAGAGGGGGTGAAACTGGGGAGGTTGAACGGTGGCACGGTAGAACGGAAGTGCGGCTGCGCCACCGAACCGATCGAGAAGCGAAGAACAAGTCGAGAGAGTTTGCATGCCGTACGACCGCGCATTATAGTGTGTACACGCTATATCGCAGAATTACGAAAAAAAAAAAAAAAAATCGAATCGCTAATGGTAACTTCATCGTGACTTTACGGTCATCAACGTGGAATGGAACGTAGAGACCGTGACGCGATCGGAATAATTCTTCCGAACTGTCGCGCGATAATAAAACTGCGGCGTTCGCGATCATCGGATTAGATGGAGCAAAATTTTATCAGCTGTCTGTAATTTTCCGCGAGTTAGATAAAGGAGAGAATTTTTCGAAAGGCTGCAACAGCAATGTACATATTTCTCGTTGCTCTTTCGCTGAGAGTCTCCTAAAATTGCTAATGTGTCTCGAGTGTCGTCCACTCGTTCGCTTATCGAGAGATTCGCATTAGAAAAAATATCGAATCAGCTTATCGCGAGTCAAGAATAACGCGATAAAAGTGCGTTGCTAAATGGAAAATGGGATAGTGAAGTCCCCCCTCCGCTTGAAATTAAATATTCCTCGGATCACACATTTTAAACAGCGTGTCGCGATAAAAAAACTAACGGGGTGACATTAATTTATTATCTAAAAAGCAGAGGTTAACCCGGCAGAGATACGACGGACCGCCAACATTTCATAATTTTTTCTCTCTCTTTCTCAGACTTCTTTTTAACCTCTTGCGCTAGAATGACGTGCCACGTACGTCGAGAATATTTGGCCCAAGAAATATTGCAATATTTTTTTTCTCAGTTTTAAATATATTGAAATATAACCCGGGCAAAACAAATAATAAATTTATCACTTCTTAATAATTTCTATCCAGTGATATCATAGCGACGAGTTCGAAAAGAAAGCGACGAATTATTGTATACGGTTTGGTCACTCGTTATGGTCCGCAAACCAGTTACTAGCGCAGGAGGTTAACGCGTTTGTATCGTACATTTTTATCAAATAAATTACGTTCTACGCATTATCTATCGTTGGACTAAAATATCAAATACGTTGGATGACAAAATTCTCTTCTTTCACGCCGCTGTAAGATGCTCGGGGACGAGAGCTTCGTTAAAACGACGAATCAATCGTTCGCGTAGCAGCAATTATTGGATTACAACTAAGAGCCGTACGATCGCGTGTTTAATCGGCTAACTGAAACGAAAAAATCGTTTCTCAATTGTGCTGGGGTTCCCCGCACGGCCGTTTGTTGAAACTGCCACCGCTATTTCTCGTTCGGAGAAGAAAAAAACAAAAGAGAGAGAGAGAGAGAGAGAGAGAGAGAGAGAAAAACCGGTACTGCGATTAGCCGGCTCGGGGAAATAAATTATTGGTCGATAAAACGTGACAAATAGAGCTGGTCGCTCGAATCTGTTGCCAGGTGCAACCTCGAATTCGTGTCTACGACCTAGAACCATATCGTCGATGAAAATGGAAAAGCGGCTGCGCGCTCGAACCGCAGGAAAAGAAAAGAAAAAAAGAGAGAGAGAGAGGGAGAGAAACAATAGAGAGAACGCTATCTTTCTCATTCTCTCCGTTTCTCTTCTCTTTACTGCCCTTTGTTACTTTTCTTTTGCCCTTTCGTTACTCCTCCGGAGTTTCAATCCCGGTCATCTTTCACCCCTTTCTCTCTTTCTAATTGTCAACCCTATTAAAAATGAAACGCTCGGCAACCTGTAACACCTGACACGCGCAATTCTTCTCGAACCGCGAACCGTTTCACAACATACTACATTCTAGAACAGATGTCGGATGCGTTGAAACCAGCGGAGACTGCTTGTTCTAAAAAGATCGAAGTGCGTTCTCTCCCTCGAGCGGTTGTCAGGAATTAGGCACGAGTCGTCCAAAGATACTTTTGACCAGGAATCAAAGCACGAATAGGAAAAGACACGATATAAGCGAAGCAAAAAGGCAAATTTAGCGTTGCAGCCAGCACAAGCTAGTATTGCAATATTTTCACATCCACAAGCTCAGAAATGGGAGTCCTGTCTTGTTCAAATAATAAACACATTCTGTGAAACTGTAAAGTACAATTCTCAACACCAGAACTACCAAAAGTGGTCAAAATGACTAATTTGTTGCAATCTTCTACGGAAATTTTGTATATTTATGTATTTTCAAACATTCGAGTGATCTTTTTAAATAAAATGTATCAACAGAAGCTTGTATTCTTCATTGCATTATTGACTTTTTCTTTGCTACAAATATTATACTTTTTCGTCGGTAGTTCCAGTGTTAATTATACCCTTGCAACGTGACACGGTCGTCGTCGATGAATTATTACGCACGCACATGCTTTTTCAAACGCAGCGATCAGCGAAGAAGCCTGCCAGGAGAACTCGAGAGATCGCGACGCGGCTCGATAAAGTCCCGCGGCGATCTCGCCGCGACACGACGATGATAGACAGAGCAGGCCGATATATTGTGCCGTTAGAAGAGATAAGTCTCGATAAATATAGATAAAACGGCGTTCCTTTCGGTACATTTGGATGCGTGGGCACGTTACGTAAACGCTAACCCTGGCACAGGGACCCGAACTCGATATTCAGCCCCGCTCGTATAAACGCCTCATTAAATGCAATCGTCACCGACCAAGGAAAACTAAGACTGAGGCTTAATGCATCACTCTCGCTAACGACGAAACTTTGTTACAATGGAATTCTCTCTCCTCTTCACTTCCTTCGTCCTTCTCTCTACTTCCGCGCGAACGTAGATGATTTATCGCGTCCAACGTGTTCAGATTTATTTGTTTAGTTGTTTTCTTTCTCCCCTTTGATCTCGCCTCGGCCTTTGATTCAACCTAAATCCGACGGAAGCCCAATTCAACAACGACGTGGGGCGTGGATAGTTATTTGGACGTTACTCGGATTAAATTCCACTTAGCTGGATGTCGTTTCACAGCGTTCGCAGTTCGGAATGTGTATATGCAAACGAGCAGTTGCTACGGAAGAACATAATTGCCGAGAGATCGTAAAAGGACGACGATCTGAAAACAATGTAGAGAGAGCTATCTTCGCGCGGAATAGCGTAATACGCGAAAGAGACAACCGAATAGTGGTGCGAATTGTGCGACGGAAATAGCGGCAGGTTCAACAAACGCTATTTGAAAGTCAGCTGAAGTGACAACTGTGTTCGGAAGATCTACGGCAGACGGCGATAGCAAAACGACGAAATGTACTGCGATGGTAAAACACGCCGTGTGTAATACGGGCAGAGCGTGGAAGCTCGTGATCTGCATCAGGACACGCAGTTTCAACTCTCATCGAATGAAACGATATTTGTATCAATTTGCAAAACTACCGACGACCAAAGCATAAAGATCAGAGATACAAAATGAGTGGCGAAAAGTTTACAATAACAGCAAGCGTATTTTATAAAAACTGCACATTGCGCAGAATTGCACTTTAAAAAATTACAAATTGGTCGTTCCGACCACTTTGGTAGTTCTGGTGAAAATTCACGAGAAGGTTCGTTTGAACGTGCAAGAAAGAATATAGAGAATGCATAATTAGGTTCTCCAATATTCACTCACTAGTCTCGACCTCTCTCTAACGAATCAATTAATCAATGCGGAACACTTGCAATCAGACCGACCAAAATTCAGTCGATCATCCACGATCATAGGTTGTTACTCTTTCTCATCAAATTTTGCACTCTACCCTTTCCCAAAAAGAAACGAATGTAAAAAAAAAAAAAAAGGGACAAAAGATTGATCAAAGAGCTCAAAGAAAGGAGTACGAGGAGGATATGGAACGTAGAGAACGGGTAGGAAGACGGTCGGTGCACGCCGGCCGATCGAAAAAGATCGATAAAGAGGAACGGAAGCTCCGTGTGGCCGTGGTCCCCGCGAGTCAGATGATCTTATAAGGTGGCTTGCAGGTAGAACAAGCTAGACATAAGTGATTTGGAACGTGGGACTATTATAGAACCGGCTAGCAACATTGTCGAAAACATAGGCCCCGCCCGTTCCTCCCCTGCTCCTAGCCGAGGAGAGGCTAACCAGATTCGAATTCGTGACACCTTCGGCACGATTGTCGCACAATCACTTTGCCAAGTCAGCTCCTTCTTCTTCATCAACCCTCCGGATTCCTCGAGATTCTCGACGACGTGACGTTCGTTCCGAGTCGTCAACAACAAGGCGAATTCGACGCGGCCGAAGACGGATCGCATGTACTCCGAAGGCTGAGAACGACCATCAACCGTGAATCGGAATGATTAACGTCGATGAGTTTGTTTCTTCGGCTCGACGGACTAAAGATAGGTCAATGTTAGAGACGACGATATTGAAATTCAGTGGATGACTGACAGCACCGAATGACGGATGATTGATTTTAAGGATACGCCTCTGTTTCACAATTTGCCGTACGGCAAAGACAGTGTAAATATCGTAGATTATAAATATTGGTGAGATAATGAAATAAATCGTATTTTTTTTTTTTGTTTAATTCACTTCTGCACTGTAATTATGAAAATTCTTTGATCCGTGGACTTGAAAAAGAGATGAAAAAGAGACCGTGAAATCAATCGATAAATATTTATTTTACAATACGTACGTAGACGTATATTCTGCTTGCGAGGATTCGTTGGAAATCAATGAAAGACACAATGTACGATTGGTCCCAATTTTCCATGGCTATTAAGCGTCGTTCAGGCACGGTGAAAAAAAAAGAAAATAATTATAAGCACTGTTAGAGGCGTGACGCCCCAAAAGTGCGAAGAAGCCGCAGAATGACGCCTCGTATCTCGTCCGCTTCTACTATTTCGAAATGATTTTGAACATTTGCACCACATTGTCCAGCATATTTTTACTCCGTGACACATTTTGGCTTGCATCACTTTCTCTACGGAGCAACATCACAACCGTTTCATCGATCGATCAATTATTTCCTCGATGGAATAAAAGTATCCCAAAGACGACGAAATCATTAATTTTAATCGAATGTTTGATCTTCTCGCGAAAGAGGTCCTAGAATTTCCTCGAGCGTGAAAACTCGAAACGTTGGCCGCTGGTTTTGTTAATTGTTGCTTTCCTCGTCATCCTTCGTCAACTCGGAAGATAACAAAAATTAATGAAACCGCGCAACGCCGACATTTCCTGCGAGAATGGATAGAAATCTCGCAATCGTTGCCAGATTTCCAGTGGTGAAACTTGAAAATTTCGAATCACGATTCACGAAATTCGGCCCGCGAGTGATTTTCGCGCCGCGGTTGATAATCGCGACGATAGCGGGATAGGGTTAATTGAGGCTCGCCGCCCGTCTTTCCGGACTCCAAGAATAAATAACCGGATCGATAATGTATCTCGGTGTGCCAGCGGTCGCTCAATCGATTCGCCGTGCACGTGAAAAATTAAAGAAGATGCGCGGTTTTCTCGAACGCGACCGATGGGAAGAAAGATTTCCAAACGTTTCGACCGAGGAAGAAAAGAAGAAAAAGGGGGAAATTTTCTCAAATTTTCTCCACGCAGAAAATGTGTATACGAAATATATTTTGCAAAATACAAAATTAGATCGAGCGTGTGTGAAGAGAATTTTTCAAAATTTTAAGGGCGGATTCCAGATAGACAGCGAGAAGAAGATCTACCAAGTTTTTCAACATTCTTCCAAAAATAGCTGCCACGACAAAAGTGTATTCACATGTTTGGTGCATTTTTCCTCCTTTCTGGGTAAAACTACCCAATCTCCAAGTCCCAAACTCTTTTTTTTTTTTACAATTCTACAGTAGAAGCTTGTTATGCACGACTTCTCGTCGCGTGCATTTCTACATAAGACGCATAACGTAAATTATAAATAGCACTCGAAAAATGAGAGAGAGAGAGAGAGAGAGAGATGTTTTACGCGATAGAGCAAGTCGTTCTACAATGCTTGCTGATAATAAAACTAGACGACTAACCATCAAAAGAACCTTTACGATTATTATGTAACCTCACAGTTGTCGATAAAAAACATCGATTGCTTCGTCCATGTTACAAGCGCCGGTCACGTAAAAATACTTCGTCTTCACCGCGATACCCATTCATTACGTTGATGATGAACATCTTTTATTTCCTTTTTGTTTTTCTCGTTTTCAGTTCGAAATCTTTCTTTCCCTCTCGCAATTTTCCAAATCGAAGAATCAGAATTCGGTATAAAATAGAGTACGTATTGTTACGTAAGTAGCAATTGAACGATAAGATATTTTTAATCTGTATCGCGGATTATATTTTCGTTCGATCATATTTTTAACGTATCGATCGGCCGGCTATTTTTGTATTTCGGTATGCATTTTGCATATAGTCGATTATATTTTTAGAGAGCAGCGGCCATCCTAGAATGAAAATGGGAGGACTATTGACGAAATACAGCGACGCGTCCTTTCATATATTAATATATGTTTCTATCATCGTTCTAATATAATATATATATGTACAGTAAAATTAATAATTAAATCATTAATAATAAAATCATTAGTTTGAGAAAATTCTGGACAAAAGTGAAATTTCAGTCCTCGAACGCTGAATAGTTGCGTAGAGTCTAATGTTAATTATACGTTATTATTATGTAATGTATATAAATTATGTTAATTATATATATTATATATTATATATATATATTATGTTACAATGATAATAACTTCTCTAACAAAAATAGGAAAAAGAAATGGTTTCTAACCTAAATCTGACTCTACGCAACTATCCAGCGTTCGTAATATATATATATATAATGTTAATTATACGTTATTATTATGTAATGTATATAAATTATGTTAATTATATATATTATATATTATATATATATATTATGTTACAATGATAATAACTTCTCTAACAAAAATAGGAAAAAGAAATGGTTTCTAACCTAAATCTGACTCTACGCAACTATCCAGCGTTCGTAATATATATATATATAATGTTAATTATACGTTATTATTATGTAATGTATATAAATTATGTTAATTATATATATTATATATTATATATATATATTATGTTACAATGATAATAACTTCTCTAACAAAAATAGGAAAAAGAAATGGTTTCTAACCTAAATCTAACTCTATGTAACTCTCTAGCGTTCGGAGACTGAAATTTCACTTTTGTCCAGAATTTTCTTAAACTAATGATTTTACTATTAATGATTCAATTATTAATTTTACTATCAATGATTACTATTATATACTATTAATGATTCAATTATTAATTTTACTATTAATGATTTAATTATTAATTTTGCAAATTAATGATTTCTTCTCTAAACTCGTGTCTATCATTTTTCCTTCCAAGCTTCTAATAACGGTAAAATCATTAAAAAATTGATTTCTACGACTGTTCCACGACTACTCCAATCTTCCATCATTAGAACCATTAAAAATTGATTTTGTCATTCTACGGCAAAATTCACTGTCTGTGGATTGAAATTTCACTCCTCTCAAATTAACGATCTCTTCAGAGGCTTTCTTTTCTTCTAACATCGAATGTTCCAACATCGAATGTTCCAACATCGATGAACAAAATTAAAAAAAAAAAAAAAAGAAAATGTGTAAACAAAGTTCACGTCGCGCCAATCGATCCAAAACGACAAAGTTCAGATTTCGACTTGGGTTTTTTTTTTTTCTAATTTATTAAGTGCCTGCTGTGATACGAGGTCGTCGTAGCTCTATATGCGCTATCATGATGCTCTACGTACGAGCCTAAGTAAGTAAGCCGCCAGACGAAGATATTGATTTACGCGAGCGAATGGCCTAAGCAAAGCAACTGGATTTCGTGGTTTGGAAAACATCGATTAATACGCGGTTACGCGGGAAGAAAAATCATACGCGCCTGGAAAATGAACGCAAATGAACGCGAGATCGTAGAAACCAAAGTGCGCGAGACCAAACGGGCGAAGGCCAAACTGGAGAACGCACGTAGAAACGCTACGGTTCAATTCCATGATTGCCCTCGTAATATCGAGTCACGCTCGTGACAAACTACGCACCCATTGCGAACGAGAACTCTGTACGCGTTCGAACTAGAATTTTGTTTTTATTATTGTAACAAAAATCCCAAATTTCATTTGAAATTCAATTAACCCTTTGCCCTCGACCGTCCCTTCTAAAGGGACATCGTATCTTTTGTAATTCGCCGACAATTATAACGAACGTGTACATTTGATGCTGTATGATTGGCGATGTATTATATAATAGTATAATATCCGAACAGACGTCTAGAGCGAAAGTTATAACAATGACGTAGAAACAAAAGAACTTCAAAAGAAGAAATTTCTGAAGAGTCAATTGATACTCGTTGGAACAATTCACACAAACTATAGACGTCTCATTGCTTCTTACGAAAGTTTAAAAAATGATGGGGGATATTATTTTTCCAGAGATTGAAACTATGTATCGTCAACTGTTGTATGTTATAGTTATTCTATGGCGAACCCGCAATGCGCGTTGATGAAGAAATTATTGAAAACAATTGATACTCGTTGGAACAATTCACACAAACTATAGACGTCTCATTGCTTCTTACGAAAGTTTAAAAAATGATGGAGGATATTATTTTTCCAGAGATTGAAACTGTGTATCGTCAACTCTTGTATGTTATAGTTGTTCTATGGCGGACCCGCAATGCGCGTTGACGATTGCTTCAAATTTAAACGATATCACGCATTAGAAAGATATAACCGTGTTAAATACCATTGGAATGATTATTTCCAATGTTGTGTCATTTTATTTACGAGATGATGCCTCGTAACGACAAGAGGCTTTCTCCACTCTTTGAAAGGAGTGTTGGAAGTCTCAATCTCTCAGATCTTTCACTTGGTCGCTCACTTGAAACGATTTCGATTGTATGAAAATGAGATGATCTTTAGGATGATCTTTAATCTCGGAGTCTCGCAGAAACTAATTGTACGATCTGGAAGGGGGTTGGCGATGCAACGTGGAAACGTGGTTTATACATCAAGATATTTATCTCGCCACGGGAATATGATCCCGGAATCACATTTTTCAGAGATGCCAGGAAATTTTACTCCTTGGAAAATAATTAACACGTTGATTGCCACGGGCGCCGACGAATCGAAGATTAATAAAAACACATAATTCGAGTAAATGTTAATACTTCTAAATTTATTTATCCAACATCAGCTTCTCGTTGGCGTGAAAATTAACATGCAAAAATAATTTTATTTACAACACGTACGCGCAAATATTATTGTGACGTATCGTATCAAAGCACTGCAAACAAAGAAAAGGTAAATCAATACAGTTTTCACAGTGTGACGACTATTATTTGCTTTTGTTCCACCTAATTGTTTTGAATTTTGACGTGCAAAATCTCCGTGTTAAAAATCGACCGCTGACAATGGTTGTTCGAAAAATTTGATAAAAGCTGAGAAAGTCCATCAAACGTAGGAAAATTCGGATATACAGAGAATTAACCTGGCACGACTATC
This sequence comes from Melipona quadrifasciata, assembly GCA_001276565.1. Lineage (NCBI taxonomy): Eukaryota > Metazoa > Arthropoda > Insecta > Hymenoptera > Apidae > Melipona > Melipona quadrifasciata. Next base: position 209,972 of record KQ435721.1, on the reverse strand, counting down.
GATGCCCAAAACTCCTCGATACAAATCGAACTACAATATAAGCATTAATTAAGTACAGTTCTCACAGTGTAAATTCTTCCCTCGTCCTCCGTATCGATTTCATTTCTTCCTTTCTCCTTTCTCGGCTCCATCTTTTCACGCGGCTGGACAACCCGAGAGAGAGAGAGAGTATCGTGTTTTCTGGGAAACGAGCATCCGACGCGAGGGTCGCACGCCAGTATCCAGCGGGCGATTTCGATTGAAATAACAAATAATTAAGAAACATACGCGCGGACATTCGACACTCGGGGATTTTACTGCCTTTCGGAAAACATGGAAAACCGCTTCTGCGGTCGAGCGCGTAACTCGATTCCGGGGGATTCTCACATATGGTCGAAGAAAAAAATCTGTTGTGACATCGTTCGCCACCGTGGTACGCGGAGAACCGAAAAACGGTGGGAAAAACCGGGGCCCGACCTCCGATTTCGAGCCGGCGGTCCTAACGATACGAGCCAATAATGGCGTTCCGTTCCCCTTATCTCTCCTTCGCTTCTTTCAAACAAGCGTTCACAAAGTGTCCCGAATTTAAAGTCTTGAAACTTTGGGAGCGTGTAGGGGACCGACGAACAAAAAAACGTCCTCTGGAGATTTCACTTAGACTTTCTTATTACTTATTATCTGTGATCTGTGCCAGCCATGTTCCTAACCAATGGTACCGCCTTTCAATTCCTTCACCAGAGAAAGGAATTGAAGCAAAAATGAACAAAGCGAGAGCAAAGTTAGAGGTTTTGATTTGGAGAGATGGGAGAGAAGGAAAAGGTTGGGAACCGCTGTCCGTATAATCTTTAATAAGTTTCATTCGCAGCAACGCAAGCATTAGAACGAACATTAATCATTCCGATTGTAGCTAGACGTTAATTCTGACGTTCAGTTACTCTCTTTCGGATTGACTGGCATCGAATAGACTTAGCGAACATTTCTGACTGATTAGATTCAGGTACGGAGCAAAGCGAGACAAAGCGTCAACGCAAGTTTCAAGTTGAAGCTAAACTTAAATTAAGCCGCGTATCGTGGATAGATTAGATAGGTTGGACGGATGTGAAAAGTAAACAGAGATTTAATTTCTAATTGTATGTATCGATATACGTGTCGTATGGGTTACCTGCCGTGATAAATAATCGCGATCAAGGGGAACAGCACGGTAATTGGCATAGGCATTAAAACAGTCAATACACGTATTAATGCGGCACTCACAATAGACACGAGACACACGGATCGCGTCTGCTGCGTTTCAATTCACCGCGCGGCTGTCGGAACTCAATTTATTTTCCCCGCAATCGCGTTAATTCACTTTCGAATTAATAACATAAATATATCGTCGGCCGCTCTCCCGCGCAACTCGCGACTTTAGCCTCGCAATAGCTGAAATAACGGTGCGAGCTGCCGACTGAAATCAATGTTTACACCTTGTAATTACGTACGACGAGCGATAGTTTCGGGTCGTCGAAAGATTCGAAGAGACGAATAAAGCCACGGAACAATAAACACTATGTTGCGCAGTTACACGGGTGCCAAGAATTAGAACAATATGAATGACCCAGCAATAATAACAGTCAGAGACATACCTTACAATCTTCTATGCTTTTATATAGGTACAATGTTTCATCTGGCTATCCACGTGCGCTGTTCACTTAACAAAGAGCGTTACAGTTGTTTGATAGCTTCTTCGACATAGTGTACAGTCCTCGCGATTTCTTTGCCAAATTTTGTCACGTCGAATAAATCGAATAAGTCGCGTCCGCTGAGATATCGTAACGCCTTTGTTGAAATATACGTCTCAATCGAAAGTCTAGGCGAAGAAAGGAAGATTCAATTAGTGTCGATTAAAGGGAAATGATACAACAAACAAGTCTCTGAAAGCACAACTTTGTAAGTCTGCAAAACTGCTTCAGAAAATTACTCAACTGGCCGTTTCGAACACATTGGTCAGTTGCAGCGTCAAAGACAGGCGAAAGATACATTTCCAATATATCGATCGTGTGGATCGTGGTCTGTCACTGTCGCCCGAATTCTGAAATTCTATTTTCGTCACAATGCTGCGCTATCCATTTCGGAAAACCTGTATAAGAATAAAAAAGAAAACTGTTCGCGTCCAAAGATCCAAAAATCCGCGCGAAGATGGTAGGAAACAGTGAATGACGCTATTTATAACAATCTAAAAAAAGAGCAGGTGTATTGGTATTTTAAGCATCAACCTAGTTCGCGTATTTTCAGCGCAAAAGAAATTGCAACGTTCAATCATGCTGCGGTGCAATAACTCTCGCGCTGCGCTTGACGCAGACGTGCAAACGATCAAAGCGCGTGACCCTCGCGACACTTCGCGGTTTTTCGCGCGCTCGATGATAATCTCGAATCTCCAACAAATCTCTAATTCTCGAAATGTTCGCGGTAATTGAACGATCAACTCGATGGATGTGCGAATTCGAAGGGAAAAGGAACGACCGTGACCAATTAAACCGCTCTCCTCTCTTTTTTGTCGCAAATACAGTTGTTCCATTCAGCTGAGGGGCGCCTATAAATCCATCTGGCGGACTGGGACTGGGACCGGGGAATTCGGACGGGACATTTTCAAAGGCCAGAAAATCACACGGCTATTTCTGCCGACGGTGGGCCAAGCATCGCCAGCAATATTTGAGCAAGTATTGCTAAACTGTGCTCAATGAACTCAATGGACCAACCCCTTACGTTGGCACAGATGTACAGAACATTACGTCGGCATGTGCCAATTGATCATGCGCAATCACTGGCCCGCCGATTCCCCGAACAGGGTTAGATCACTGAGCAATCGCTCTAAGACCATAACTGAGACGCGTCAGGATGTTTTCTAACTTTAAGAGCTGTCTGTCGGAATCTGTTTTGGAGGAGGACTGCCGCGTTCACTGTGACACGTGTCCCATTTTAAAAAAATTATAACTGACTTACACCGTGAAATTGTGGTTATCTCGTATTTTGACATATTACTATATACTGTGTATACGTGTATTTAGGAAAATTACCGCGTTCAGATCATTTCTCACTGAGACACGCGTTCCAAAATTGTGATTACCTCGTATTTTGATATTAATATATTATTTTACTTGTTATCGTTGAAAGTGATTTTAGCGGAAAAATCAGGCCTCTTCAGGTGCAACGAAAATTAGCGATTGGTGGATTTGGGTCACGTGATTCGCGAGGGGGCGTGGTGGCGTCGTCTGGTAGATCTATTGAGCAATCGCGCCTGTAATTTGTTTTGTATCGATTCAAATGTTTGCATGTCGATAAAATTTTATGGCAAAAAAGTCGTCTTCATTTCTTAGTCAAAAGACTAAGTTGCTTCTGAGCCTTCCAACGAGACAAACCTCGTACTGGGGTACAAATCGTGCAGGTTTTTTGTCATACTGTATACATTAATACGTGATTAGCCGTTACGTAATTAACTGAGATTTTCCATCGAGTTTTATCATCGAGCTCGTTTTTTTAGAGAATGAATAATTATCCTGATTGTCGCGCCGGCCGAGAAAACTCACTTAATAGAGATTAATGTGTCGCGATATCGTACAAGAAAAGGAAAAAGTTACTATGACATAATAGTGCAATAACGACGCGAAGGAAAATAATGAAAAATAAATGCCGTTTGTTACAAATTCTTCCTTGAATCATTCGCGTAACGTGAAAATTGCCAGGAACAAAATCCTGCTAAGAGCGAAGGGATCTCAAGTCGATGGAATGTCGTGAATGGAAGGATTCTGGTATTTAACGCGCTTGTTGATATCGGCCGACAAAAAATACAGGCCAACATGTGCAGACGATGAAACCGTTGGAAACTTGGAACGTTTCGCGAGGAAACTCGATTTTTAAATCAAATTCCCTGGACACGGACCTATCTGATGCCAAGTCATCGGCCAATTCAGACTCTGAATTTGGTTTGGCCAGCTCGATAACTGAAATTGGCAACAAAGATCCGCGAATAACACGTAATAATAATCGTAAACAACGGTGCGGGCGGGAAAGGTGTCAACGTCCAGGTGGTAACGGACGAACGAATTTCTGAATTGGAATTAGGCAGGCAAACAGAAAATCATCAGAGAGACAGACAAGTGCCGAGAAAAGCGACAGCTCGGACGCGGCGCTGCGTTTGGCAATTCGTCAAAAGTTCTTTAACCTTTCGGGGCAAGGTGGAGGAAACGGTTTCGCACGGACGGGGGAACATGGCAACATAGATATTCTAGTACGCGCAATTAACATCGCAGTCAGCGACGAGGTAGGAGCCTCGATTGTCGGAATAGCAATTAACGAAACGCTCGGTTGTTGGAACATCGATTAAACGAGAAATTCGGGAACGATCCCTTGTCGGAAGTACGTAGAAAGCGAAAGAATTGATATAGTAATTTCTACCGTTCTGGTAGAAGCAAGAACGGTAGAAGACGATCTTCAAATTCTCAGTCAAGATCGACGCTTCAGGCTGAATAATATTTTAGGCCGCCACCTTAACCCAGATACGCCCAAGTGATCGCAAGATGATGACTTCTGTACGAATTCTGCGATTTTTGGCAGTCTTTGTCAAACGACTTAGCTTTGGAAAAAATATCTGGCTCCCTAGTTGATCTTTCCTTGCAATTGAATTAAACCAAAAGAAAAAAAAAGAATTGATAGATATATATGCACGTGTGATACAACATACGTCATGATACAAAACGTCGATCAAGAGTGAAATCCAATGGATTATTTCGAAAAATGCATTATTCAAATGCGACTTATTAAAATTAATGACGCCACAACTTGTTCACGTCAATAGCGGCGAAAGGTTCTATTAACCAAGAGAACTAATCTGTCCCCTTTGCGCCATATCCTCGCTACGCCTGATACATATTTCCACTTAACCGTGAACTATGACATACCAAAGTGTTCTAATCGTTTCTCATCGATCAAACGATTAATTAATTAAAGTAGCTTGGTAAATGATATAATAACTCGTTGGGAAATACTTTACATCAGATTTTACTTTCGTACTTTTCGCGTTTTAAACACGAAATACTGTTTTACGGATTGCCCGATGTTTCCTCAAACTGCTGCGTCATTTCTGTGACAATTTCAAATCATCATTTTGTGAAAGTACAATTTTAAATAATAAATTCTTACGAATAACCTCATAAATTGAAAACTCATCGATTCATCGAGCTTTTTAGAGTAAAACAATCGACGAGACACCAATTATGCAACGTTATGCAATTTGGTTAGACCTAAGCTTCGGACTGACGAGTGACGAACATATCGTTGCACTTTCGGTGAACAAATCCCGGATAATTTCGCAGGTTTCTGACAAAACACAGTGAAAATGGTTAACGAGGTATTTCTAATCGAACGAGGGGGAATGGTTTTGCAAGCGTGCAATGTGTTGCAACAATTCGACAGAAATCGACAGAGGAAATAAGTGCCTGGTTCGTCCAGCCGGTGCGGGGATTCCCCCCATTCGCGTGTCGCTCGAAGTTAAGTATAAACGTCTCGTGACGAACGAATGATTCGAAAGCGAGTATTGGTCGAGCATGTGACGGCGTCCTCGTGGTCACTCACGTGCTATTCATAACCTGATCTCGAAGGTGGTTCGTTCCGCACTCAGTTTTTCACGACGTTCGACGAGAGACGCTTCACGGAACGGCCAACGCGAGCGTTTCCCACGTGCGCGGCGATTTTTAACCTGTCCTGTGGGAATTTGCGCGGGAATTTGCGAATTCCGCCCCATCACGTTCAACTCCTAGTTACTAAAGAGAGGATCACGCTTTCAAGATAGGTAGCAAGAAAAATTTAAGGAAAGAGAAGAAGAAACACGAGAGACACAGGATAGGACTTTCAACACTGTGCGAGAGAACAAAATATTTTTGAAAATAACAAAGTTTTACATTTAAAAATGTAAAATTTTAAAAAAGGGAGAGATGAACGTTTTTAAAGTTACATTTCCGTCGCGAGGGAACAAAATATTAGGGTGTCCCATAAGTTTCTTCCCTTTTTTTGATGCGAAATGAATGCACGATATTTTTTGTTTAAGATGGATTTATTATGTTATATGTTTTTCAAAATTGTTTAAGTTTACTCTTGTAAAATATTCATCTAGGTGCGTTTTTATTTCGCTTATGGATTTGAAAGGTTTACCACGGAGAGAATTTTTTAAGGAGAGGAACAAGTAGTAATCGGATGGAGCAAGGTCTGGGGAGTATGGAGGATGAGGTAGAACGTCCCAATCAAACTGTAATAATTTTTGCCTTACGGCTACCGCAACATGCGGTCTTGCGTTGTCGTGATGGAAAACGACGCCTCGTCGATTCGCCAATTCTGGCCGTTTTTTTTGCTACTGGCTGCTTTCAATTGATCCAGTTGATTGCAATATTTGTCAGCATTGATCGTATCATCTTGGGGAAGGAGCTCGTAGTACACTACACCTTTCCAGTCCCATCAAATGCACAGAAGAACCTTCTTCGGATGAAGTCCAGGCTTCGCAACGGTTGAAGGTCTATTTTCCTTGGACCAAGTGCGTTTTCGTTGCACATTTTGGTATAAAATCCAAGTCTCGTCTCCAGTGACAAGCCTCTTTAAGAAAGGATCCCTTTCGTGTCGCTGGAGAAGCAAATCGCACGTAGAGACGCGGTTCATGAGGCCGGTCTCCGTCAATAGGTGTGGAACCCAAACTTCATATCGATTCGCATATCCTATCTTGATTGAATGCTTATGTACTGTTGTCTTGGGAATATTAGTGGCATCCACTGTCTCACGCACACTGTATCGTGGATTTTCAGTGAGCACAGTCTTGATAATGTCCGTATCAGTCGTTGCTGGGCGGCCGCTGCGGTCTTCATCTTTCAACTCGAAATTGCCAGCTCTAAATTTCTTAAACCAATTGCGGACGGTCCTAATAGTGGTAGTACCACTCCCGTAAACGGTGAAAATCTCGTCTGCAGTGTCCTTTGCACTATTGCCTTTTTTAAAGCAATGAAGCATAACATGCCGCAAATGCATCGTTTGAGTCTCCATATTGAACGGTGCAGAAAAAATTTGAAAAGAGACTTTGTCACCAATGAAACGTACTTTGAAAGAGCTCTGGGACGACTGAAACCGATGCCATAAACGGCTAAGAGATAAGCCTGCATGTTTATATAAACACAGCCACTTAGTGTCACTCATAGCGTGGCGCGGAAGAAACTTATGGGACAACCTAACATTTGAAAAGATATTGCTTCAAGTTGGTGCGACAAAATTTTGCGTTTCGAAGATTACACTGCTGTCGCGAATATTGCGATGTGTGGAGTAAAATTTAAGAAAAAAAGAGAGAGAGAGAGAGAGATAGAATATGATTTTTAAAAAATATTGCTTCGAGTTAGCGTAACAAAAATTTTACATTTTTGATATATTCCTGTCACGAGTATCGCGGTGCACAGAGAAAAATTTAAAGAAAAGAAAAAAAAAAAAACACGGGAGATAGAGTTTTGAATATTGTACGAGAGAACGTTGAAAAAATATTGCTTCAAGCTAGCGCAAGAAAATTTTACATTTTCAAGTTACATATTTTTGTTGCAAGTATTAGAGAAAAATTGTACAGAGGAAAATTTAAAGAAAAGAAAAGAAAACACGAGAAATAGGATTCTGAAGATTGTGCGAAGGAATGTTGAAAAAAATATCACTTCCAATTAGCGGAATAAAATTTTTACGTTTCCAAGATTTATTATATTATGCCTGTTGCAGGTATTGCGTTACGATGTACAGAGGAAAAATTTAAACAAAGAAGAAAGAAAACACGAGTGATAGATAGGATTTTGTACATTATACCAGAGAACGTTGAAAAAAATATTGCTTCTAGTTGGCGCGGCGGAACAAAGTTTCACATTTCCCAACGAAAGTTAACGAGAGAAATGTGTAGAGAAGTTCCACAGTAATTTGCAGTTGCGTGTAAAAGTAGAAAAGTAATTTTGCTATAAATACGCTGTCGTACATTCACGTAACGAATGCATCGGCAAATCGGTTAGACAAATTTTCTAACGTGCCTATTACGCTCTTCTTCGTTTCTTTATTATTTTCAACATCGGATCGAATAAATAGTAAATTTCAATTATTCGCCTGGAAGTTAGTCGAGGCTAACAGTTGCGCTTTAAAATGAAAAAATCATAGATAACGGCGGGAATGAGTGGGCTCTTGGTACACGAACTCCAGTTATATAAATTAGCTGACCCTGGACAAGTTCGTATAAACGGAGTTCTACCGTGCTGCTTAAATTAACAACGATCCGTATCTTAAAAACTGAATAGCCTGAGTGCCATTCCTATCCGTATCTTAAAAACTGAATAGCCAGAGTGTTCCGTTACAAATGTCAAACGTTGTTCACCCCTCGGCGACTACCAAATTCCAACAAATTCTTACGAATATATACATGCTACGAATTACGAGTAGACCGCGGATTTTTATCAATTTAAACTTTTGAGAACGTCATTGACAAAATGGAACCTAACTAAAAAATTGTTCCCTCCATACAGTTCCATTACGATTAAAATTACAATTACAATTGATATTGTACAATTAATATCGCGTGCATTTTTACACTTTAGCAAATTTTCCAGAAAATGCATAAAAATCCGCCGTCTACTTTCGGAAGTACCCGACAATTGCTCCTTTCCGCAAAGTTCGATCCTTCCAACGAGGAGGGCCAACCACGCTGTTCGTCCGTTCGGAGCGTTCGGAGGTGTCCTCGCGATAAAAAGGCTCGATCCGGCGATTCGCGGCACGCTGCACGCTGCACGCCCACGCGCGCGCGACCATGCACACACGAGTCACATGTAAAGCCGCGTTTTGTTACAGCCGGCCCCAAGCTCGTTACGTAATCCGTGTGAGAAGGTCTACGATCTGTAACACGTGCAACGCTCACGTACAAACGCAACGCAATCGCGACGGCTGTCACAAGATTCCGGCTTTATCTGTTTAGTCGAACACCCGAGCGCTTCGAGATTATTTAAGACATTCTTCGATCTATCGCGCGGCCGATTCGTTCCGCCGCAACCTTACGAAAACGATCTGTGAAATTAACTCGCAATCTTCGCGTTCGAAATTTCGCCAATTGGAGCAATTGTTTCGACGCCCAGGCAAGACTATGCGGAGCAATAATCTGCGATTTCGGATACCAATAAAAGCCGCTGCGTATGCTTTTTGACGGTAAAGGAGGAAATTTCGCGCGTTGCAACAGATGTTGCAACTGTAAAATATATACGCGTGGACAAGTATCACGGGTGGCCACAGTCGACGTAGAATTTCTGACTCATCATCAACGGGAGGAATTTCGTTCCCAGAGATTTGCCTTTCCGTTTTTCTCCTCTTTTTTCGTAGTACGTAACTAATGGCCGCGATTACGCGAGTAAGCACGAAGTATTAGCGGAATTACGCAAGTATTACGCGAGTTGATTTCGCGAGTAAGAAAGAACGAGGAAGTTTTACCTAGGAAGTGTGCTCCAGTCTGTGTGAAGTAATTGTGTGCGATTGCACGGGATAATCGCTGTTCTAATTACGGTAGAAAAGTACGTTTAGCATTTGCGACATCGAATCGTGAGATGGACTGACATTTCAACCAGCATTTCAAGCTCGATTGATCGAAACATTGGTAGCTTTGGATTAAATGTTGTCTTTAACGTTACTACTCGTAATAGTAAGCGTCGGAATATGTTACAATTGTACTACAATTTATTCAGACGGGCAAATTCTTGCACTGAATCGACGAAGCGTTTAATATTTAAATATAATATCAGCGATCGAAAAGTTATTCAGAAGGACGGTCGAATCTCGAAAATATTTAAATATCAATATTATATAAAACAGTTACGTAACATCTTCGACAGAATTCAGGAAGCGTTCGGTGTCTAAACACAGACAGTCAAAGTACCACGTTAAACATCGGTACTTTGTACTATTTTTAAAGTGTCAATAATCATGGAGCTAACGACTTTTAAATTACCAACCAACATTCTCCAATTTCCCAACAGCGAGTGTTTGTCCGTTTTACCAACGAACAGTTGCACATTGTTGTCTACCAAATGAAAGAAGAACGTGGCCACCTCAAAGAGAGTTCGTTGCTGTGCCCTGCACGTCCCGTGTTATTCGAGAATCGATAGCGAGGTGCAAGACGGGAGGCTCGAGCCGATTACGTAACAGGCAACGTGGCCCAACTTTCAAGGCACGTGTGTCCACGCATATTCATCCTCGTTCCTTCTATTTTGTCAATGTTATACTTAGCACCTCCTCGCGGGCTCCACCACCGTCTCCGCGTACGCGAATGACAATCTCTCCCGTTGCCGATCGAAGCTACCAAGATGCGAAATAACAGACAAACGGAACAACAGTAGATCCGCGTAGCGTGTTTCACTGAACGCTTTCAAAACATCGCAGGAAAGAACGCAGAAAAATCTCCACTTTGGCAACGCTGTTACTTATTTCTGATCGCGCAAGTAGAACGCGTTGACTCGCCCTGCGCGCAGTAGTGCGAGTCAATTGTTGAGCCCACTCAAGGGGTTAGCGGGAGACACCATGAACGACGAATCTACTTGAGATTCTCGAAAGTATCTCCGATACGATCGCACGCGTTACCAATCGCGTGATACAAATTACGTTGCGTGAACACGAGTCTCGATGTATATACAGCGCATATTTGTTTAACCTTGAATAATTGATCGTACACATTGGTTTTACATACACATCGACTTAAAGAGAAAAAAATATTGAGTAAAAAGTAGTTGCACTGCTGCGACTGGAACGGGATTCAAATTGAAGAAATTAATGTGTAAAAAAATCTTAGTAGCTAGTAGTCAAAAATAGATCTGACATTATACTGTTTGAGCATTCTTAGCCATCGCGTAGAATTAACAAACCGTTTAGCTCGTCTAAAACAGAGAGTTAACGAAACAGTTTTTTACACGCGCCTTTGTTTCTTCCGTTTTTAAAAAATTAACAATCGGAATAATTATCTTCCAGTAGCGCAGCTAAGTAGGAGGTGCTAAGTAGCAGGAAACGATTTGTTACAAAATACATAAAATATGATATATATGT
>KQ435721.1:175628-192044 GCA_001276565.1 Melipona quadrifasciata | reverse complement strand
TTTGTGTGGCTGCATCTAGCGAACCACAAGAAGTTACACCAGTCTTGCATTGGATAGCTACAAGGTATCATTAATAGTTGGTATCAAAATATTTATTTAATTTTGAGGTCTAACTTTTCATAATTCTGATTCTAGACTTAAGTGGATTTTGGATTTAGTAGATAGAGGAATATATCAGAGAGAAACTTTGCCTACTTTTGGATCTGGTTCAATTGCGGATATTGTTCACACAAGAGATTGGGAAACATCTTTGGTAAACTATTAACATAAGTATTTGATCGTTGATTTCTTTCTTCTCTGACGTGTCATAGTTTTAATGTTAATTTGTAGATCAGATGTATCTCTTGGCATCCACATTGTGCAAGATTGGCAGTAGCCACAAGAGATGATCGTATACGGATTTTTTCTCATGAAATACCAATAATATCAATTTTAAAGCACAGTGCTCAAAAATCCGTTTGTTGTATAAGTTGGAGACCACTTGCTGGCAAACAACTGGCAGTAGCATGTCACGCAGGTGTCTTAATTTGGACGATAGAACTAGGAGCAGCCAGTAATTTTCTTAGTCATGCAGTGTTGTTAAAACAAAGAAATCATACTCCTGTAACAAGTGTTGTATGGCATCCACAGGGTGATCTGTTGGTATCGTGTTCACCAACGGATACTCGCATGCTCATCTGGGATACTTCTAAAAAAGAATCTGTTCCTTTAAGACGAGTTGGTGGTGATGGCTTATGTTTTGCATGTTGGTCACCTTGCGGTTCTCGATTGTTTTCAGCCACATGTAGAAATATATTTAGGTATACTACATTATATTATTTTATCTTCTTTCGTTTTACGTGAAATTTAATATATTAATGATTACATATAGAGTTTGGAACACGGGAGTAGCAACGTTGTGGCATGCAGACAAATGGACAGTGCCTATTGGTCGTGTGGCTGTTGCATGTTTCGGTCCAAATTTGACTCTGTTATTTGCAACAGACGAAGATTCTGGCAAGATCTTTTTTTTACCACTGCAAGAAAATATTTTCGATGTTAAGAAACTTTCCCTCGACGATGTAAAAATGGCCGTGCCTTTAATAGATTTAACAAAGGTTAACTTCTTGGATGATAATTATGTTACTGTCGGCGGAAGAATAACTGCAATGAAGTGGGATCCTACAGGGAGATATCTCGCTATTCTCTTCCAGGTATGTTTCTTGTTGTAATTTAATTGAAAACATATCGTTTCAATTGAAACAATATCAGATCACAAAATCTAATGATAAATTTATTAATTAACTAGGACAGCCCATACATCGCATTAGTTAAAACCAAACTAGGAACTCTGTCGCGTGTGATTGACATTAAACCAGGTTGTCTTATTAAAGGATTCTCGGGGGAAGTTCCTAATTGCATAGATTTCAATCAGAAATGTCAAAAAGAATTAGGCAATTTGGTTTGTTTAACAATTGCATGGAGCAGTGGTCGTATTCAACATTTTCCAATAGTTGAAAAAGAAACTGTTCCTGCTATGAACACGAGTACCTCGCTTTTATCGCATTCATTGTCGTTAAGACACGATACGTACAATTTTGATTTAACTGCCATTTATTAATAATATTGATTGTTCTATCTTCGGGCAAGAATTATGAAAATTTTATTTTTATTCGTTTCTGTTATTAACATAGGTCCAAATATTTTTGTTAAATCGAATATAATACAACAATAAATCGTTCATTTGTACGCAGCACTATGTTTTCGAATACTATATCAGTCCCGTCAGTTCCGAATTATGTAATATATCATAACCGATTCGTCAGCATGCCCGGAGGAAAAAAAACATTGTTGGATCTCGTGTTAAGCTCTAATATGCTAGTTTCCTAACGTATGGGATATACAACACGATGGCTCTCGGGTTCGGTACCTAATTATACGAAGTCACATGCAGAGCGCACGTCTTTCTATTTTTACGTCGCTTGACCGAATGCTGAACGTCGACACGTATGTGATGCGTTCGCACTATTTCCTATACACTCTCCATGTACCGCTACAAATTAACCGCCACTTCCATCGTTTTAGAAACCCTGTCGTCCTAAATATAAGTTTCTCGAACGCACTTTATCATCTTGCCTTGTCATTTTATTTGTGCTGCTTCACTTGCATTGCTTCGTTTTATTTTTAAAAACGATCGACACTAGTCAAAGTCATCGAGTTTTCATTATCGTTCGTTATCTCTATACTTTCTGCTGATCCATTATTTATTTTAATGATCAACTTGGTCAGCATCTGAAAAATTTCTTCGAGTAATTAAAGTATATTTCCATGAAATAGAATTAAAAATCAGATATGATTAGCAGTGGATATTTATGAACAGTGAGTCTTCTAAAAAAAAACCATGGGGGGGAAGAACTCCCTTCGATTAAACGTTCGTTTTCTTTTTTTCCTTCTTCATTCTTTCTCTGTTATTGCATCCGTATGGGGTGTACGATCGAAATCCTTTTTCCAGTATATTTATTTTAATGGCAGTCGTACACATGCGGTGACTATGGTCGACGAACGGAGTTGACAGGTGCCTGGACAAAAAAGCGTGGTCGAGAGCGAGCATAGTACGTATAATGTAAGCATAGAGGGCTGGCAGGCCACATGTGCCACTCTATCACTTATCTACCCGTAATATGACGTATAACCCGGCCATAAGATGCAACTGCGAACGCATACGTGTAAACGCGTGTATGTACTTCAGTTCGTATATACGTGAATGCAACGTGTGTATATTAGGGGTGAGTAGGAGGATGCACGAGGATGCGTCTGTGTGTGCGTTTGCTTGGAAAAAACACAGGGCAGCCGACTTTCGAGGATCGTGATGTCGCGAGAACCGCTATGGAATCATAACAATGTATTTTGGATTGGCCAGTCAATGAACCGAACATGATCTTTCCATTCTCCGTCTCTTTTTAATATTCTACACACTGTTTGAACATTTTCTTGTGAATTATTAATTGTGACTGATGATGCAAAGCACACGATAAATGGAACTTATTTTTAAGAAATATGATACGAAAAAGAATTGAACGACATGTTAAGAATAATTAACAACATTTATGAACTTGTACATTGCCTTCCATTTCTAATTTTATATTTAAATATTAATTGTAAATATATCTCAAAAGAAATTAAAATGTCCAGTATTCAATTTCCTCGTATTTAGTTACATTCTTAAGGACTAACATAATCCATATAATTTCAGAAGCATAAAGCCTGATGCAACCTTTGAGTATCCAACACTCCAAATTAATCCACCTCATTAATCCTCAATCACTAATGGCAGTTATCCCGAGATAGTCAAAACACTGGCTACATAATACTCAATGGAGAACGATATCAAGCGTATTTACGCGAAAGAACGAGATGCAATCCGACGAGGAGGAGGAGAGATTGGGAAGGTCGGCGAAATAATAGTAGACTGTAATAGGAGTGAACAACTTGCTCTCATGTGTGCGAGCGAAGAAGCTGTTGTTAATAAGTGACGCGTGTGCGGCAGCTGGTTTTACGTTTTTTGCCTTGCACCCGATTCTCGGGGTTCGAGCGACGAAAGATTGGCCGAAGCACCCTCTCTCTCTCTCGGCACTTTCTCTGTTTCTATCTCTTGTCTGAGTCCCGATGCACCTCGACTTGGAATATTCCTTAACAGATTTTTCAACGAGATACCGATCGCCACGATACCTCTTTCTGATGTCAATGACCGGATGAAAAAGAATTTTACATTTTGAACAACTTGGAATTGTATATATGTACAAATTGTTTCAAGCAAACTCTTTTAAGGGTGCTTAAAAAGGGTGCTTAAAAAATGTGGTAAGATAAATCACTCGTGGTGTTAAGGTTTTGTTTGTTTTGTATGTGGTAGCGTAAGTAAATTTACACTTTAGTCAAGAATTTTTACTCTCAAACCGCAATTCCCATTCTCTTTCACAGTCTCATCCACCACTATTCTATTTCACGCAATATCTTCCAGCAATAATCCCACGCCCTTCGATGCCTTCTCCAACCATAAAACCAATACATATCGATTTTCTTCAACTAACTAAAAGGACCCCCATCGGACATCGCAAATATCGGAAACAAATGACGTAATCTAGTAACAGTTCATCAGCCTCGAAACAATTCATTGGACATAATCGTTCTAAGAATTTCAGAACAGTCAGAAAAGGCCCTGTGGAAGACAAATTCGAACGGGCAGCAGCCAGAAAAGAGACAGACAGACACGCACGCAGATGTGTCGCGCCACCCTGAAACCGATGAGGTTGAGACAAGTGCACAGAGATGCACAAGTGCCGGAGGATCTTTTCTTCTTCTTCTCCTCCTCCTTCTCTTCCTCTTTTTCTTCTTCTTCTTCTTTGGCTCACGAGGGAAACGAAGCGCAGCCACGCGAGTGGGCGGCGCGTACCCTTCTCGAAGGCTTCTTTCCTTGCTTCTCAAACAAGGGTGGAGGGGATCCTCCGCGTATCGTCCGCTGGAACATGTCTTGTCCTGGCTGATACTCGTCGTAGAGACGTGGGAACGGATATAGTCGAGCTATCTTCAGGGTTAAAGAATTTCGTCTCGACTCGGCCACCCTGTCACTGCTTGACTTCTTTCTCGTCGCGATCAAAATCGTGCCAGCGCGCGTGACACGCGGACCTTGACAAGTGATAAGCTTATCACGTTGGAGGAGTCATTGACGATCTGCGAGGAAAAGAGATTTTCTGCGACACGCAGTCGATAGACGGTGGAGTTTGTTTGGGCAGTTTGATCTTGTAAGTGGGCAGTGAGAGACAGTGAGGAAGTTTCGTTAGGTGGAAGTTGATTTTTCCCTGCGACATGGTGATTTTGTCGGTCAGTTGGTGATTTAATTTTCGCAGATTTTCGCGAATGATGATCACTGAATTTGCAAGAAGAATCATTGATAATCGTGTCACTAGCGAATAAAGTATATCTCGGGGAAAATTAATCGTGCCAAACACTGCTGATCAATGCTATGACGAGCGTCGAGAGTTCAAAGTTAAATGATTAAAACTAAAATTAGTAAACGACAGTTGGAAATAGTCCAAACTGAATTTTATTAAAGATTTCATAAACTCGCGAGTGTTTCATCTGTGATTGACTCACGCCTCATTCATAAATTCTACTGCACATCAACCCGGGATTCAAAGATTCCAAAAATTCCTTCAACACTGTTTCATTCACGTGAGGTTTGCGATTATTCGACCCACTATCGCTTCATATCACGCGTGACTCGTTGCAACATCCTGACTTATGTTTTCACAGTCTCCGTAACTTTCCATTCGTACATCTCGTCAACTTCCCATACGCGATTTTGCAAATTTATTCTAATTTTCTCTGTTTCGTTACAAAATCAATTTACTAATATTATTTGTGAACTTTCAGACTGTACCAAGATGCACCTGGAGGATTACCACGTGAACAGATGCGAGGAAGATGTCCAACGAGCAATTTCCAAAAGCATTAAACAAGAGAGTTTCAACAGCTTGCACCTAACGCCCATTACAACCATTAACACCAGCAGTCAACCGTGTTGGGTCACTTCTCACACAGACAGCGTTTCCTCTCCCGTTTTACCCAACAACTCCAGTCCCAGGGAATTCACAGACTGGGAGCAACTCGCGACCGTTTTCCAGTATCCTTGTCAACCGTACACGTCCACGGACAGATCACCAGGAAGCACAGGCAGTGAAGCTACCACGCCAACCTGGAACAATGTCATTCACAGCGAAACGTCAGACTGTTCCAACGGTCAAAGACTGCCGTCCGTTGGTTCTGCTTTCTCTTTCTCAAGGAACTTCTGCAATACGGCCTATCCAGAGTATCATGCCTACCAGGACTATCAAGAGTATCAGGACGACGTATCAGTGTCTTTGCCCTTTATCCTTCACAATCAAACGGAGGATCAAGGACTCGACGGTTCCATGCAGGCAGCCACGGATGAATTTGATCTTAGTTTAATCAGAGGCGATCCTACGTCGTTACTGTGCAACGTGGAGTCTCCTCCTTCGCCGTCGTCTACGTATCTGCAAGAGCTTCAAGATCCATTTTCTAATTTAAATGGATCTTGCTACGCGGTTGGACACTTGGTCTCTGGACAGCAATCCTCCGTCTCCACGACCACCAACTTTGTTGACAATAGCGAATTGAACGATGGATTTGGGAATCAGGTTGTTCTGCCCAGGAATGAAGGATTATTGCTGACTGATAGAAGAGTGCCTGCGAGTGATACGGAAAAACGAAGCAAATCTTTCGGTGAGTATTTGTAAGAAATTTTTACAAATATCCAAGTAATTTCATGGACTGTGTACTATCTAACAATTAGTTGATTCTTTTCCATGTACTTGGCATATTCGGAAAGATTATTTTAAAAATACCACAAATAAACATAAAGACCAGTCGTTGAAGAAGTGACTCTTGAATAACGTTCTCAAGTGTAGCAAGTAATTTCAAGTAGCTTTCTTAACAAGTCTCGAGATCTACGGCTTATTTACACGCTGATGACACGCTTGTTTCCGTTTCAGACTGTTCAACGGCAGAGGACAACCTGACATCGACGTATCAGTGTCGATGGATAGATTGTGGCTGTGCTTTCGCGGAGCAAGAGGGGTTGGTTCGGCATATTGAGAGAAGACACGTCGAATCTTCGTCGTCGAACGCACACGGACACGGAAGACGGGTTCAAAGGGACAGGGACAAGGACAAAGACAAAGAGGGAGAGGTTGGTTCCGGAAGCGGACAGGATGAATTCGCTTGTCTTTGGCAGGGCTGTCCGCGTGCCCGACCTTTTAACGCCAGATACAAGCTGCTGATCCATATGAGGGTTCACAGCGGCGAAAAACCGAATAAGTGTCCGGTGTGTGCGAGTTAATTAAGATTTTACAATTTCTTAAATAATTTACACTTTGACTCTTAAATCTTGCAATGTTAAAAGTCACTAGTTAGTTAATAAGATTCTTTGAATCTTTTGCAGTTCACTGGATGCAAGAAGGCATTTTCACGATTAGAAAACCTAAAAATCCACCAGAGATCTCATACGGGAGAAAGACCATATGCTTGCCAGCATCGTGGCTGTTCCAAAGCGTTCAGTAACAGCAGCGATCGTGCAAAACACCAAAGGACTCACTATGACACAGTAAGTTTGGTATTTTATCCAGTTATACAGATTCAAACCGAACATTTAAAAGAAAAAAGAAACCGTTTGATTTCAATTGCTTTGATGTTATGTAAGATAATTGCAAATGAAAAATGGTATTTCATCATCACGTTGAATGTATTTTCAGTTAGAATTGTCCGTACTGTCGATGCGAGACAAACGAAAAATTATCGCACAATTGTGCAAAGTTTGTTACTCGATCAACAATTTATGTTCGTGTAACAATCCATCCGCGTTTACGTAATCGAAACAGTTGAGCTTCTTTTCGTGTCTTTCTTCAGTACAAACATTTAGAAATTCTTTCATATTTGTTTAACGCATCATTTTGTGCCTTATGATCAAAACTTGGATTATTGTAATGTTGAAATATTTTGAAATTTGGACACGTGAATATCTTTTATGTATTAATATCACGTAAAACATATTACTTGATCATAAAGCTAAAGACTTGATAAAAAGAAAAATACTTATCGCTAATGTTGAAATTTTGTAGCGTGAGAGATCAGTGAACATACATACATAACGTGTTGAAATAAGTCAGAATACTTATGGGTACAATCTGCGAAATCTAAAATTAGATTATTTTAGGTCTGTTATTAATTTCACATTTTTAACAAAACGTTCGTTTGAATTTTCAGAAACCGTACGCGTGTCAAGTGAGTGGATGCGGGAAGAGATACACAGACCCATCCAGCCTCAGGAAACACGTGAAGAATCATTCAGAACCAACGACGCCGCTGTCCAACTTGTCATTGACATCGGATAGCAAAGCCCCAGGTAGCATGACTAACAATTCGAGCAACTCGCGGCACGATCCGATTTCCACGAGCATGAAGCAACAGCAAACACAAACGCAGCAACAGCAACAACAAACGCAAACGGCAATCGTCTACACCGCGGAATCAAATTATCGAACGTATAAGACTTCGGAGTCTTACGCGGACGAGGACGCGGATCTGTTCCAAACGAATGTGTGTCAGGTCGATAGGATTTCCATGAACCTTGACAGCAATCAAGAGTTCGTCCCGTTTGAGTCTGTGAAACGCTTTCTCATCGACGATGTCGGCGGCACAGGTAAGGAAAAAAAAAAAAATTCGTGATCAATACCAAAAAGATCAGTCAGCTTTGACTCATTAACGGATCAATAGAAAATTTACTAGGAGAAGGATGATTATTCTCAATCAAAGTTTATTAGAATTATATTTTTCCGTTTTCTAACAAATTTCTTAAGTTCAAAGAAGAAACGAAACGGTCTTGACATTCCTCGCTAAAGAACGTCTTATCAAGGAATTTCTTTTCATGATATTAGAAGTAAATGGACATGAAAAAAGACGAGAAAAATTCCGAGAACGTGCAGTAAAAACGACACGAGTGCTACCGTTTCGAACAAAAAGCCGAGCTTGTCGTTGTTCGTGCAACCCGTACGAATCTTTATTGTACTGGTCCGCGCGTGCTGCCTTTTTCTATCCCGATAAATGGTAACGACGCTGATGACATGGTGCGCGTTTCGCTTCCACCATGCTTAATCTCAGAGGAGGTTCAAACACACTTTACGCGTTTACCCCACACCGAGTCTTAAAATAATATTCCCGACTTTTTTGGCCGGGAGCACACGCACGTAACGCACGCGCCAAAACAGACGACGCGGCTGCCACGTGCGACACACGCGTGCCTTTTTAAATTCCAGCCCTCGAGCCCGCGATTTTCTACCAAATAATACATCCACATCATCGATCCCCCCACCTACACCCCTTTCTAAAACCGTTCGTTCCAGCGTCTATTAACGATAGAGCCGAAAGTGCGCCGCAAGTTCAACCCCTATAACGCAGAAACTTCATTTATCTCAAAACAAACGAATACATTTCGACAACTTCTAAGAATAACAGAATATTTCTAAATTTAGTCTTTTCCTCATAACTTTTTTCTGAAATTTTCTATCCTTGACTTTTTGAAAGTTTTTCCCGTTCTTATTCGTCTTAATTTCTTTGATACGAGTCTTTGCACTTTATTCATCAGTGAACAGATAAGATAAATCTACTAAAGAAATATCAATCTTTTTGCCAATATCTTGCGCTATGCGATCAAGACACGAAACTAGAATGTCTGACCATATCGGTAATCCATTCTGTTTTCTACTCTTGCAGGGTACCAGGTTGAGGACGAGGTCCCCGACTTCCAAGATCTCAGTTCGGACATTGAGCAACAATTTCTCGAGTTAAGCAGCCTCGATGACGCGGTTTTTATCGACGGCTGAGAAGAACATTTAAGGGAGGAGAATTGGAGGAGACTCCGTGGCGAACGCCATATTTCCAAAGACTTGTTTCCATTATATTTTGTACTCGATTTTTATACGCTTTCGCCCAGTTAGATAGATTTAATTGATAGGTATATTTTTGTACATAGCCGATTTGTATATATATTATCATTAAATACATGGTTTTGATTATTAGGGTTCCATGTCATCCTCGATACATTCTATATGAGATCCTCTTCTTTATATGAGAGATTTCGAGAGAATTTGCGTTATCGTATCAACAATAATTTTTATTTTTTTCTTACATAGATACATTCAAATCGTAATCTTTTTCCCAAATCGTTGTATATAACTTAACAAGATAACTCACTATAGTGGTACATACAAAATGTTTATGGAAGTAACTTTTGTGGAAAGTTTACGGGTTCTTAGGTTTGCAATTGAAGCAGCCACGCTTGAATTAACTCATTTTGTATTACTTGAATTCAGAAAATTGGCGTTCAATGACTTTGCTGATGAAAAGCTTGTACAATTGCAAGGTGGTGTCAGTTTTTCTTGAAATTGGGTAACTCGACTAATCTGAAGAATCTCCTTCTTCTTTTCGATATTGATTTCGTTAACCTACTATAGTAGCCCCTCACGCGAATTGTATAACGACGACACGCTGCAGCTTTGTATAAAAAACACTAGCGGCGAAAGGTTTGAAACAGCCGCTTGTTTTCAAGCTGTGCTGCACCGAGACGGTTTCGCACCCTCTCCCAGTGTGTCGCAAATTAGTTTAAAGAAATTGTTCTGCACCTGGCTCTGTATCTCCCTTGTATTCTCCTGCAACAGACGGAGAGAATTGAGGATTGAACGAGCGATGATTAAACCATGATTCATTGTTAATTGAACTGTTTTAGACGAGACGTGCTTGCAATGCCGAGTACTCACTCCATTGATCGTGATCGTTGGAACGAAGGAGAGGCTCGGATTTAACTTCTTCGTTTTCTCGCCATATGCGACCAACAGCTCGTTGGACAGGGAACCGTTAATGCATTCGTTAATGTTCGCTTTGGTCTGCTCCTTTAATTCTACTTTCTTGGCGCACTAAAAAATCTAAATTGCTTTCAGGCAAAAAAGAGTCGCTTCGATCCTGCTGCGATTCTTGGAATTTTTAATTTCCAATTCTGCTCTTACTTTAATGAAATGTTTTTCGGCGAACGTCAGTGGACACTTGTTCTTTTTTTTTTATGAGACGCACACGAAGCTGTTTGATTAAATTTTAAGCGCGCTTTGCGATTCCGTGGTATGTAATTATTAGAGAATTATGGTTGATTTTAGTTGGTTCGTCAAGCAGAAAAGATAAATTACCTGCGGAATAGAGGATGGCGGAAACCGTGAGGTCATTGCGCAACCAACCAGTGCCACAGTGAGTTGTTGAACCTTATCAGCTTCTCCTTCATTCTGAATCGCGTAGATAGCGCACGCCTGAGCTTTGTTTCCGTTGCACTCTTCTTCTCCGTGCTGGCACGTGAACCGCCATTTCTGGCTGCTTGCATCTTTCCAGTGCTACTTATTTATGCGTAAATAATAAAAATAGATGACATATGAATTAATTTTGTTGTATAATAAAAAAAGAAAAAATAATATAGAAACACTATTCTCTCTTCTAGAGGATCTTTTTTAATGTTCCTGAAATTTCTTTCACGCTTCGACCAACCCGGATTCTGGATTATCATACAGAAATAACTAAAGTCTTGTAATTGTTTGAGCGTGTAACTACGAGACAAATTGAAACAGACAGTACTCTTGCTCTTTGTCATTGAAATCGGTGGTGAATTAGTATTTCCATTTCTATGTTTCAGCATGCATTCACTTAATTACCGATACCAAGGATTATTGCAAAATTGACGAGTTAAGGAAAGAGATTCAAGCGTTCATTAGTTCGAGTAGCCGAGCTTGAATTTGTGTCAAGATAATGTAATAACCATAGTGATACACTGTTAAAGACAAGGGAGTTGTAAAAAAAATAATGTAGTAAACGATAGGAAGTTGTAACGCAAACTATGACTCACCGATGCTTTCCCATAGGGAATGAAAGTGACGCTGATGTAATCTTTCAACACATCGTACTCCGGCAATAGTTGCTGCTTAATCCACCGTATGCTATCTGAGCATAGCGATTCGTAATAAACTGCCACATTTACCACTGCATGTGACTCGTTGCCTGCCACCTGTACAATTATCGTGAAACGACCATGAGTCGATATTCGAGGTACAATAATCATTAATTATGCTATGCGTTTACATCGTAAGGCACTGTATTTTTGCTACACCTCGGTTCGAGACAATTCTCAAATTATTGTCAGACTGAACTTTTCTTTTTGGTACAAGTGTGT
This sequence comes from Melipona quadrifasciata, assembly GCA_001276565.1. Taxonomy (NCBI): domain Eukaryota; kingdom Metazoa; phylum Arthropoda; class Insecta; order Hymenoptera; family Apidae; genus Melipona; species Melipona quadrifasciata. Next base: position 180,229 of record KQ435721.1, on the reverse strand, counting down.
AGCAAGAGCTCAACGCGAAGATACATATATATACCTACTGAAATAAAATTCTTAGATAATAATTTGAAAGTTGGCACAAATTATCAATGGATTGCCAATTGATGCAAAAATGAAATTCCATTTCATTTCAGTTCAATTGATTTAGTATTTCAACGGATATTTTTGCAAAATATATAGTATAATAATAATAGTAAATCTAAAAATAGTAAATATGATAATAGTAAATCTAATAATAGTAAATAGTAAATATATAGTATAATAATAGTCTTTATATAAGAAACCTCTCGCAGGCTTCGAAACAAAGAAGCAGCATTCATCGTGAATATCGGGTAAACAGGTTTCAATGTGACACGTGAATAAAGAGAACCTGTTGGAAACCGGCTCCCATCTTGATTGGTTCTTATACTACATAATATAGTCATTCGACTGACATGTAATAACAATTTTAGATTAGATTCGCAATTCTTTTCCCGCTGAACCGACACGACGAAGAGCACGATACAAAAATTGCAAACGCGATTATCTTTCATCTTTCTTATCTTATCCGTCACTACGACGCTCGAAGGAAATCATCTTGAGACGTTTATTTAGTTCTGTCGTATTTTTAAAATATAGAGATTCACGCGAGCGATTTGGAAAGATTAAAAACAGGAAAAATTAGAAAGTGACCAGAAAGTGAAAAGTGGAAAGGTACTGGACAAATGTGGGAAAGACAGTTTCTTCTTAATTTACGCAACTGTCGTTAGAGCACGATAATTATTATTTAATGGCTGCAAGAGAACCGTAGTTCCTCTAAGTTTTTTCTATACGTAGCGTCGCGATTAATGTTAACAAAAATTGTAAATAAATCTTCTGCGTTCTATGTACATAACCGCGAACCATAAATTCCATCAGCTTCCTAAACGAAAATACTAATATCCAAAATTGTGACACGTTGCAGTTGTTTTATATTCTGCGTGAAAAATGTACATAAATTCCAATTGAAACGATCAGATGACATCTCGCCCGTAATGCTCAAAATAGTCGAGGCCTTTTATTACGCATACGTGGACAACGCGAAACGAGATGATGAAACGTGAAAAACGATCAGAGGTGAAACTGAGAAATTGCCACTCACCAAGGCACTGTGGCCGAGGAACGCGACAGCGAGTGTTGCAGCGACGAAGGAGCTCGAAGCGAATAGGTAGCACCGCATGGTTTCTCTGGTACGTCGAGAAACTGGTCACCAGCCTTTAAACCAGCCAGCTTTTGTCTATAGCGGCGGTCGAACCGATGCCGAGGAGGGAGACTTCGAAAATGTAGAAGGGGGCTGCTGGAAAGAGCAAGAACGAGAGGCACAGGGAAGGGGAGAGAGACGAATAATCAATATTACGTTCGATGGCATTTTACACGTTCCTCAGGCACACGCTGAAGGTGTACATACTTTTATCCTTCATCCTTCAGGCATGCAGCGTCGCTTGTGAATGTTCGACAGACTTGGGTAAATTTGATACAAAGCGAAAATGAAGCGTTCGAACAACGAGGGATAAAGTGCTCGAATTAGTCCCATAGAGAAATCGTAAGAGATATCGATAACTTGAAATAAAAGATAAATAAGAGATAAGACTTGAAACAAGGTAAGTAAATCGATAAGACTCTACGTATTAACTTGAGTTTTAAGTATCGTTAAATGAATTTCAATCGATAGAGATGAATTAGATCAAAGCGAAATTGTTGCGAGTAATTTGTTGTTTTCATCTTGGAAATAATCCACCTTTAGAATATTAAAGACAATAAATACACCTGTGTGTAGGTAGTCGTTTCCTGTTTTTCTTTCACTTGCAGGTAATTTCTTTAGTGGAAAATCGGGAGCAACATTTATAATTGGAAACCTAGGACAGTCTTTCTTGATAACAACTTGATGGAAATTTTAAAGTTCATTTCAAAGACCTGGGAAATTCCAAATGTTTCGAACAAAAGTATACTGTTTAAAGACTTCACAAATAAATATTAATCGACATTACATATGTACAATTGTTCTCAAAAAAATGCGACGATTGTTTCAATAATCTTTGCTTGAAGTTCATTTTCGATAAATAAGTGACAACTTGCTCCGAAATGTTAATTATTTGGGAGATCAATAATTTTTTATTGTGATCAATAAACATTTGCTTTTAATTTAAAAAATTTATCGTTATCGTGCAATTTTTTCGATCAATATTTCGCGAAACTCTGGTGGAACTAAAAGGGCAAAAAGGAAAAATCCGATAGATAGCAGTACTAGTGCCAATCGAAGTTGGTAATTGATTTTCAGTTCCTAGAGTATCCGATAGATGACAGCATTTGCCTACAAAAGGAACAAGTGCTGCCATCTATCCAACAATTGAGAAACTAAAAATTTTTGCCCTTTTAGTTCCAGTCAAAAATAGAATGGCTCAGATGGTAGCACCATCCGTAGACAAAGAGCGCGATGGTGTGCGACAAGGCCAGCGATAAACTTTAGTTTCACCATTACACGCTAGCATTTCAGTGTCCATAAATTGAGCGATTTTCATTTGCAAAAAAGACTAATTTAGAAGATTAATTTCTGAACTTCTTTAATTGTTTTTTAACAAGATTCACAGATTTCTATTCAATAGATAGAGACATTCCTTAGAACGATGACGATTTATTTTGTTGGACACTGTATTCAAAATTTGTTCTCAAAATTGTTCGTAAACATAGTTACATAAAATACCACACACAGTTTTTGATATAAATTTTTGTTCAATCGGTTTTCAATTATTAACAATTGTTACACATTCCACTATAACATAATGTAAATAACTTGTGATAACTTATGCTGCTGACGAACTTATATAAAAAAAAAAAACATAATAAATAACAATATTCATTATTTACATTTGTAAATGAATTTTAACATTAGGTCACTGACTGAAGTCTTGTTACCAAGTCTTTAAATAATTTGAAGACAATATTTAATATTGAGATAATATTTCAATTAAAATGAAAACGTCTTTGATTGATCCGTTATATTTACTACTAAAAATTTGATCTTTATAGCTACTGTACATAATCCTGAGCTGAAGCGAGATCAAACTTCAATGCCCTGGTGAAATTTCAATGACTTTTTATTTTCTCTAAGTTCCTTCATTATTTCATCAGCTTTGGTCTTGAAAGTTTCGGCTAACTCAGTACTTTGTTGTACACCATCACCCTTCTTGTGCATTATGGACAAATTAGCACAGGCATACGGATTATTCAGTTCACAACACTTTAAAGATAACGTATACGCCTCTTTCATATTCTTTGGTACGTATCCCTCAATACCATTTAAATAAACACCCGATAGATAGAAGCAAGCTTTCTCTATCTCCATGTCGCATGCTTTTTTCAGGTATTTCATTCCAAGCATAACTTGATTGCCCCTGACTGGATCAATTTTTTCTTCAGACAACGCAAGAGCACCTGCATGAAGACAACCCCTCCCGTCGTTCTGGTTACAACCCTTTTCCATATACTTGAACGCTTCCACAGGATCTCTCTCACACTCTGTACCTGTAAAACATTTAGTTTATAAATCAACAGACAGCAAATAATAATTTCAATGATGTTCAATGTTAGTTAATTGCGTAAAGAAGTATCATCGCCCAGTCGTATTTCAATTTCCCTGGCTGATGCGACGCATGCGCCATCTTTACTAACCCATTATTCTGTAATCGCCGTATTTCGCGCAACTTCTCCCATAATTGCGCTCGTCGCAGTTCTTCTTGTACAGTTTTATTGCCTCCTTGAAATTTTGCTTGACAGATTCGTAATAATCGCCCAAAAGATGACACACTGCCGAAAAGCGTAAAACATTGTAGAGACGAGGTTAGAATCGTTAGCTGGCTCATCTTACCCTCAGGCTTCTTTTCGCTTAAACAACCGAATTGATATTCTATGTAAAGATTCTTTAAATATTCCCGAACCTCATCTTCTTTTTTGAAATTATATCCTGCCATGTCGTACAAATATATGCGAGTTTCGTACCAAAAGCAGACTTATCAGTGAAAGCACATGGTTTCGTCTGATCTCGAGGATCAAACGGCGATAGTACGCATGCGTACGCATCTTGCGATTTTTCGAATGAGCGCAAGTCGAGCTACGAAGGTATTAGTAATTCACAACATTGGAACTGAAGCTTGCCAGTTCAGGTGTGCTTGTCATGTAGTACACTGTATGTTTCGAATTATTCTTACGTGGCACACGAGGTCGCGTATTTTAATAATTATAAGATAACTCGTATGTCGAGGAAGAAAATACGCTCCTTGTTGAAGTGAGTAAGACTAATCTTATCAACTATATTATTTCCTATGAAACTTCAAAATCATTATGAATTGTTTGCGATTATTTGCTGACATTTTAATTGTTCTATTGTATTCTGAATACGTTCATATTATCTAAGAAAAACTTTGAAATATATTTGAAATTGAATATAAATACTTGCACGCGTAGTCAATATTATAAGACGAAGTTAAGACACTCGCAGAGCTTGTAAATTTTGTAAAGTTTATCATTTAACGAAGTATATTTAATAAAGTATATTATATCGAGTATATTATACTTAATTTTATTAAGTG
>KQ435721.1:150410-162287 GCA_001276565.1 Melipona quadrifasciata | reverse complement strand
AATAGCGGCACTTTGATCCACAACTGTACCACGTGTTCAAGTTTTAAGCAAAGCAAATTTCCTTCAATGTACTGATGTAAGAGTACTTGCTATTAATTAATCGGTTAATGTTAAAATCTGATATAGAAATATCTTCGTTACATTTGAATATTAATATTTAAATTTAATATTACAAAGTAAGCTCCGCAATAAAGACTGTTTCCTTTCAATTCGTTTCATTGAAACACTGTTATATAAGAAATGTTTATACATTACAGTTTATCAACTGTTTATACTAGAATTACAGTAGAATTTACTTATTCAAAACTCTATCTTCCATAATCTACGTACGTCGTCAATACGACGTAAGACGTCAATAGCCTCACAAAGCCCTTCAATCGAGGATCACAATCCCAACGATGTGTGCTATAAATAGAAGCGATACAGCCCGATCGTAAATTAAGGCATTAAGAAGCAATACCGATTGATATAGCCGCACCCAGAACCGCATGTATTAGAAATTTTGGACTACAAGATTTATTTATAAATTCATAAATAAATTTGCAAAGCTAAGACTTCTTCTTATTACCTTTGCAAAATTGGAAGTCCCCGTCTCCCCAAAAATGTCTCAAATTACACGTGTCCACACTCGAAACATATAAATTACAATATGTGTATTATATATGAATCATTCAGATGAGTTGATCAACTATCAATTAGAAAATTTACCTTGGCGATACTTATTATCTTTTTGCAACGTATTAACTTTATTGTTCGAGAGGCACCTGATAAAGGTAAAATTGAAAAAAAGAATGCTCTTGATCGGTTCGGCACAAAACTCCGGTTAACAATTCAACGAAAATCGAGGATGGCAGTATCAGCAACGTAGTACGTGTAGATAAATACTACACTGTCGTATTTTATCGTTGTGCAATCGTCTGCTTGCCAAAGTGTCGTGTACAAAATAACCGGGGTTAAGATCGGTCCGGAATTAACGCAGCTAACTAAAAGTGCACGTTTTAGTGTATTAGTGAAGACAATAGTTCGGAAGAACCAGTGACGTATTTCGATCTCCGAGTACGGATCCAAGTTCAACGGTAGACATAAGCGATCCACCAGTCACGGCTTCTAACTGCTGTAGCGGAGAGGGTCCAAAAGAGAACGGAGCGGCAGTCTGCGAGAGACGTGACGAGCAGTCGCCAGCTGGTAGCCGGTCTACGTGGATCGAGCAGTCTCGGCCGGAGAGAGAGAGAAGCGGTGCGTGTGTGTGCGTGTATGTGTGTGGTGTGTGCCTTCTTTTTCTTTTTTTTTTTCTTTGTACGTACGCAGCGCGCTGTGCACGCGCAACAGAGCGACAAAGCGCGTGTGGTTTGGCTGGCAGTCACACTCGAGAGGAGAGGAGAAGCGGAAGTGGTCGTCACTGATAACACCACGATGAGTAACCATCGTCGTTGACGAACACGATCAAAGTATCGAAACAAATCGTTTTAATTAAAACGACGTTCTACGAACGTACTTTCTACGCCGCGAAACGCTCCGATGAGAGCGTGGCTTCGGCAGAATGTCGTTGGTGCTTTCGAAACTGATAAACAAAACATCCACAAAATACGGTATCAAGCAGGAGCAACTGATCCGCGGTATAGTCGGAGTCGCGACTACTGTTTACTTCATCAAGATCGGTTATCCACTGGTGACTTTCGCGCTGGAAAAATATCAAAAGAGCAAGAAACAAGCCGAGAAGAGCGTGCAAGTGGCAAGCAGGCATAAGAATGACAGTAGCAAAGCTAAAAGTAGCAGATCGAGTAGCAAAACCGGGAAACCAAGCGTGGGTTTGGACCGGATGTTCATCAAACAGCTGATCGAACTGTTGAAGATTATGGTTCCCGGATGGAGAACGCGCGAAGCCGGACTACTCACTTGCGCCACTCTGACATTGTTAGCTAGGACGTTTTTATCGATCTATGTGGCCACTCTCGAAGGTCAGATTGTGAAGAGGATCGTTTTGCGAGACGTTCGAGGATTTTCTTTGATGCTTGCGAGATGGTTTGCTATAGCGTTTCCCGCAACGTTCGTTAACTCGGCTATTCGATATCTAGAGGGACGATTGGCTCTTAGTTTTAGGTATTTACACGAATGACGTATTTTGTAGTTTGTGTTACTTTCACAAAATTTACTTTCGCAAACAAGTGTCAAGTTTTCTTTTTTTGTTTTTAAAGAGGGCGCCTGGTGGAGCATGCTTACAAAATGTATCTAAGTCAACAGACTTACTACAGAGTAGCTGCATTAGACAATAGACTTGGAGGTGCTGAACAAAGACTAACTGACGATTTGTCTGAATTGGCTAGTTCTGTGGCACATTTATATTCAAGTTTAACCAAGCCATTGTTAGACTGTGCATTAGTTGGCATTGCGCTTATTTCTTTCTCTTCCAATATGGGAGGAGCGAGAAGGATATATGGTAATAGTATTAATAAGTTGTAAGATGAATAGTGAGGCTTTGAAAAGCAAATTGAATGATATATTAATATGTACTTAAGGTCTCACTGTATTCTTTTACAGGACCACTACTGTCATCTGTGGTTATTGCTCTAACTGGACAGATTCTACGTCTAGCTTCTCCTAAATTTGGCCAATTAGTAGCCGAGGAAGCATCGAAACGTGGAACATTAAGAGAGGCACATGCTCGCATCAGTGCTCATGCAGAAGAAATTGCATTCTATGGAGGTCACTGTACAGAACATCGATACTTGACTACTGCTTACAGATCTCTTGTTTCGCATTTAAAAAGAGTGTTAGCCCTTAAATTTTGGTACGTGATATTGGAACAACTGCTCATGAAATACGTATGGTCGGGCACTGGACTTTTAGTTATTGCCATGCCTCTTCTTTATACCACAGTCACATCGGGAAGTGCAGCTTTAAAAGATGATGGTGATGGTACGTAAATACCAATTTGGAATTTAGTTTCTAATATGTAAGATATTAATAAGTTTATTTCTTTATAAATAGGCGGAGTGAGTGAAAGAACTCGATACCTGACTACTTCCAAAAATCTTTTAAGTTCTGGGGCAGATGCTGTAGAAAGACTCATGTCATCCTATAAAGTAAGATTTACGATTACATCGTATTAAACTACTTGGAAAGTAAAATGTTTATAATTAATTTTATGTATTATAGGAATTAGTGGCATTAGCAGGATATGCAGCACGAGTTAGTGAAATGTTAGATGTATTTAAAGACGCTGCGTTATGTAAATACAGAAGAAATATTGTTAATAATCCATCGAGAATAACAAATGACACAACTTATTTAGCTGTAGAGAATATAATTGAATTGAAGGATGGTGCACCAGTGATAAAAGGTAATTTTTCACGAACATATGAGATAACAATATTTTGAGCATACTCACTGATAATACATAAATAATATATGTAACAGGGATTGTACGTGAAAGTACAGATGGCAGTATAAGCTTAATTGATGTGCCAATAGTTACACCAAACTGTGAAGTTATTGTACCTAAATTAACTATTCATGTAAGTACATCTGAAGCTGAATTTTTAAATCACGAATCATCCAAAAAGAACGATTACTTTTACAGTTTAACTTTTGCAGATAAAACCAGGGGACCATATATTAATTACTGGCCCCAATGGCTGTGGGAAGAGTTCAATGTTTCGCATAATATCTGGCTTATGGCCAGTGTATGGAGGCACTTTGATAAGACCAACAGAAAATTACTCTACTAAACGAGAACGACCCGCCCTGTTTTATATTCCCCAAAAACCTTACATGACGGTCGGTTGCTTACGTGATCAAATTATATATCCCTCAGAGTCTCAAACAGAAGATTGCTCGGACGAAGAACTCCTCAAATTGTTAGACGAGGTTGATTTACGAAGTCTGGCAGAAAGAGAGTCGGAAGGACTAGATGCTTTTGGCGATTGGGACTCTACTTTGTCTGGTGGCGAGAAACAAAGACTCGCGATGACGCGTTTGTTTTATCACGCACCGCAGTATGCACTGTTGGACGAGTGTACCAGTGCCGTGAGCCTCGAGGCTGAAGGAGTGATTTACGAAACTGTGAAAAGAAAAGGCATAACGTTGTTAACTATTACGCATCGCGTAGCTTCTCTCGCGAAATATCATAAACTACTGTTACGCTTCGACGGGGAAGGTGGTTGGACTTTTGGCCCGTTAGATGCGACTCAGAGTTACCAACAAACCGAGCAATACGAAGTGAAAGGAGGCCACTGTCAGGTATTACAAGTACGTTCGCCTGTCATTTTTTGCCAGTTCAATATGAAACGGACAAGCATGTTGCAACGAGCATGTACCAAATGTACATTTCAATACTTCGTTTCTGTTCACAGGATCTCCGTGACATTCACAAGGAGGACACAAAAATTGGCATTAGCTGAAAAGATGGAAACGAGTTACTTTGTACTCTAGTGAATTTATGTAGAAACTTGTCCGCTTGTAAATAGATTCTAGTTAACGCGTTTTGTACAGCTGTTTTCAAAGATTTTTAAACAAATATTCTATTTTTATATGAATAAACGTCGCTATTTAATGATACAAAATATAAATAAATGTTATTTGAATATCTGTATCTTGACATTTCCTTTTTATTGCCTGTTTATTCCATTTCACTTGTTTATTTTTATTTGCTATATAAAAATGTCACTTCCATTATTTTGATTAATATGTAACATTCATATTTATTTATATTCCATATGAATACTATTACTTCTCAATATCACTTTTGCATACATTAACAAAGCAGTTTTTATAAGAAGACAATGCAAATAAAAAATATCATAATTATTTATAATATAAAATTAAATATTTAAGATAATAATAATTATAAAGTAGCTATTAAAATGATAACAAAAAAATTGACTCGGATAGCTCGGAGAAATTAATGACAATTTTGTAATTTTCCGTTTATTGGAAAAAGTATCCCTTAAAATTCTAACCTCAACAGAATCACTCGTGGTCAATAACAACAAAAATTAAAAATATAAAAAGATATAATTTTTTATCTACATACCTATCGTTACTTCGTACCTACTATTTCCAGAATGTTATAAATAAGATAAAAGATAATCAGAGAATGGAAACGAAAGTGCAAAGTGCAAAAGTACAAAAAAGAATGAGATTACTTAATTACATCCATAATTGACAATCTCGTCGTATCACTTTAGTCAATAGATAGATTCCTCTCTTATCGACTCGTGAAAAATAACTACTTATCAACGTCAATCATTTTAATGCCAATTTGCTACTTGACCTTTGCTCTTATTACATATACCTTCTTAGAAACTCTCAAGAACACTTCTCGACGATTGAAAAGATATTAAAATATACGAACAAAAAAATAAATAAACAAACAAAACCAATAGTTGAGATGAGAAATATTTAGAAAAAAAAAGAAAGAAATGTAGGAATGAAGTACAGGTGAAAGTGAAATGATTGAAGAAGGAGTGAAAGAAAAGACGCGAGAATAGGATAGGCTGGATCCCGATTAAAAGCCGGATCGCGGATTAAACTTCCTTTGGCAATGGTGCAGCTGCGAGCGGTAGTGTGCTGTGTCGTGCACATTAATTTGTGCCGGACAAAAATTTAATTACGTGTGTTTCTTTGTTTTGAAGGGCCAGCAAAGGCGGCGGGGGCGATGTCAGGGGAGGGAAGACCCACAATTTCCGATGAGCTTACCTCTGGGAAACCCTGCAAACGCCAAACGTCGATACGCCCGGGAGCAGCCATCTTGGGGGGTTGTATACTTCTCTGCGACGTTCGAGCTAATGCGTTAAAGCAATTCCGGAATACTGGTGCAATTAGACGCTCCTCTTCTTCCTCTTCGATGTTTTAATGATGCGTTTGAAACTTTTCTCCTCTTCCTATGCGCCATTTTATAATCACTGTCGTTAATAATCGTGCTCTGGATATCCATGGTATTCCTAGAACCTTTACACGCTTATTTATTAAGAAATTTAAATTATAGAGCTTCGCTAATTTCGAATCAATTAATTCTTGACAAGAAAAAATGTTTATTAAATTCATTCTTTAATAGATACGTCTTAAATGATAGTAAGGATGAAATAAAGACATACTACTTACATTTTCTCTGCGCTGTTTATTCAAAAAAAAAAAAAAAAAAACCCGACTATTTTTACCACAGTTGCAAGAGATAATTTGATTGCAACATCCACCGTTGGTGTCAAGTTTCGTATTTTGAAAAAGGGATGAAGGAAGACGCGAGGCGCAGACCGCGATCTAGCATCTGCCGATGGTAGCCGGCTAAGAAAACAAGGTAAGAATCACCCGGATGATTAGCGAGAGTAGCATGAGCCTATCCCGTGTTCGTAACAGTTTCCTCGAGGATTAAAACCTTGTCCACTTTCCAGACCGCCCCCCCTCCCCCCTTGTCTGTTCCTCGTCGTCGAAATAGCCGATTAAATTACATATGGCGCGTGCCAGGCAGCCGCCACCGTCACCGCATACGCCAAAGATCTTTGCTCGAATAAAGAACGTAATAAGCCACTATCCGATCTCTATCTTGTCATCCGATGAGATTTTCAACGACTAAAACGATGGCTGTGTAAATCTTCTGGCACGCTATCCTGAAAAAAAAATTGAGACGTAAGCGAATTGCAAGATCCACCATTGTCGATTAATCTCACATTATCGAAATTATATTGATATCTGCTTTTAAAACTAAACATCTTTGTACATCTTTCATGTTCTAGTTTTTCCAAATTTTATACTTCATTCTTCGGTATCAATTCTAGTGCTCGTGTATCTATTCATTCATTAATACTTTTTAATTGAATCAGCAAAGATTCTTTGTGACTTTCAAGATGAACTTGAGCGTTAAAGACCATCCTTCACCAATTATACGATATCTGGAAGCTGCTCCAGCCGCAAAAAGGTGGTTCACCGCAAATGTAATTAAGCAGCCGTGACGTATTTAGTAACATCTCGATCGTTCAAAGCTCGGTTTATCCTAGCGGTGGAGATTATCCGATGCGCAATCACTTTAGCGAAGGGAGATGGGTACCAGTGGGAGGAACTTTTGATCGTGAACAATACCGTCACTGTCATCTCATCATGAGGGTTAATCATTCAACTTTGAATCGGCAGCGATGAACACGTTTCCTGCTCGTATACTGCCGGTTACGATAGTTATCTCTTATACGAGAGTGGAAACTTGCCGCGCGATGTTACGTGATAACACGAAAATAGATTTAAACGCTGAACTGTAAATTTTATTGTCACGGACATCATTTGGGTTTAGAACATTTTAAAAATGTGGGAAACTGAAGCAGAGTTTGTATCATCGCAGAATTCAGATATAAGTAAATTTTATAGAATTGAGACACGTTCAATCTAATAAACTTCTAGTAAAACTAATAAAAACAAATCATAATTCAATTGGTAAATTGAAATTAATAAATTAAATATTACATTATATCATCTACTTATATTACCAACAATTTAATTATTCAATTAAATTAAATTTTCCTCATTTTTACATACTTATTTCACTGGTTTCATTATAAATTATTATTAAAATTGAAGTATCTCCCTACGTACTGTGATCAGTGTTTGTCGAAAGTATTTAAGAGACAGGCATTCATCAAATAAGTGATGTTCATCGATGCAGCCCGGCTCGCGTGGTCACCTAACATGCGAATGTGCATACGTACGATAAGTACATGTTTACTTCTCTCGATATTGCCGGTAGAATGATCACGAGAATGTAATCGCCTCTTTGATTTCAGGTGCGAGTAAACACAGGTGTGGCTGGCCCCAATGCCCCCTCAAACAGGGTAGGAAAACTGATTCTGGTTGCCATAGATGCTATCTCTGCCTTTGAATCAATGATTCAAGATTGGGAAATTGAGTGTGAATGTTTGATGCAAATTTTGTGGCTGCGTATTGATGTTAAGCATCGGTATTTTTGATATGATAAAATTTAGATTCTAAATAATAATATAAGAATATAATAAAATAGCGTTGCTCGTTATTATTTTGTCTTAATTTTTTGAATAGTACCATTGTTATGAGACAACATGTGCAAAATTTTCAATTCTACAGTGGCTATAAAATATTGGTACATAAATGGTACAATATGTGCCAATATTTGTTGTAGCTATCGCATATTGCTTCAAAATTGTTTATAACATCTCAGACACCTGCAATCGCTGTTTCTACATTTTTCCTTTCAAGTATCTCACAGTTTTTACCTTTACAAACATCTTTCGTTCTTTCTCACTAACATCCATGCTCATCGTGATTCACTCTGCCAGATCTAACCAGCGTACGAAGAATGTCACGATGCAAGGAATCGAGATCGTTGAAAACGTTATAGTTCCGTGGAATCGCGCGTTACCATCGAAAGACAGAGGGCGGAGTCCGGTTTTCTACGGGGTCCTGAGTAAATACCATGGGTCCAATCGGTTGGAAGTGTAAGCCAATACCCAGGGTATACACTCGGCGTACTGCGAGCTCTTCTATGCGACCCTTCTCTTCCTTCTTACACTCTCTCCCAGCTTTTTTCTTTCTCCTTTTCACTTTTATGCTTCACGTTGGCTTTCCTGTTTTTACACTTTTTAATTATATAAATTTTCTTTGCGTAGTCAGAACTCCCAGTTCATATGAATTTGACGGGCGGAATATAAAATTTGCTTGTTAACTTTGAACTCCTAAAACAGTTTTGTTCTCCGTTTTATTACGTTATTATTGCTATTCTATTCGTTTCAACGCTATGTAGAAATGCGAAGATCGAAGTGAACTCGATTCTTGATACTCGATGGTTCACGTTGATGACACACGGTAGACACGAGAACGGTGCTGTGCGGTTGACTTCCTTTTCCTGTGTCCACGTCGGAACTACAGTAGTCAGGTGTCCGGCCTGACGGTCACGATTATGTCGAGACATTCGATAGTCGGATGCGCCTGGCCTCGTGAGAGACATTTTCAGCCATCAGGAACTTTGCATTTTTTCCAATTCTGATCACCTTCCACCTAACGGCTGACTGCTTTTTTCCTTCAATCCGGAAGTGCGCAGTTGCAGCATCGCGTTCTTGGTGCTCATCAAGGAAGAAAGGAGTAGTCACAATTTCACTACCTTATGTTTTGGACACTATGAAAAATACCTGAATAAGAAAACCAGATCAACAAATACTAAACTAATACGAATACTATTTTCGATACGAATATTATTTTTATTTTAAATTCTTCTATTCGTATTTCTATCTCTAGTGATACGAACGACAAGTTTCACTTTTCTCAAAACTTAACGTACCTTTGCCGAAAACTTTTGTTAAATTCGACGTTTATAATTATTCTAATGCGCGTAGAGAAGCTAATACAGGTGTCCGTAACAACGATAATTTAACAACGATATACAAAGGCTTCGTATTTAAACACGATCTTAACGCTGATATCCAGTTACACGAATTTAATGTACAAATAGTTGCACTGGTAAACGCATACATGTAATTAAACCACTGATGCTATCCCGATCGGTAAAGCCTGCTAAACTTCTCGAAAAGAATAGGGCAACAATCTCAACGAAACGCATCAGGCAAGAAACCTTGTAAAAGACCTTTACAAAAAAGACTTCTAGTTGAACGATGAGTATCTCGAGCTTGCTCGAGACAAATTTTTTAAAAAATGAAATATGCAAAACGATTCCTAGATTATAGAAAAATGTTTCAAAGAAAGTTGATTCACAAACCGCGAGTGTTGCAAATAACTGACAAACTAGCTTGAGTATTTCTAAAACTAGTACGTACTAGAGAATTAAAATATACTTGCATGCTGTGCAGAATTTTGAGACTTGTATAGAGATTGGTATTCAGAAAATGTATACCTGTCTCTAATTATTCTTGAGTAGTGTTCTCACTCACGCGACGGAAGAACGATTTGCCAAGGTGGCGGCGGTCAAAAAGGGTGGCTGTAGCTGGGTCGCGAGTGGAGTAGGTAGCATCGGAGTGTTTCGCAGCCGGGCTCACCGTTCACTGGTCAATAATCCACGAAAGGGAAGGCATTACAAGCCAGTGATCTCGAGGGTATCGGGACCACTCGTCTGCGAGGCAGGACCACCGTGATCGGCGTGGTAATGGTATCTGAAGAAAATAATATCCTACTTCCCCGTCCCGCTCTGGCAACGGGGATATCGATGTATAGCAGAGACGAAGGAGGCCTCCGATCACCGATCATCGATCGCCGAATGAACGATTAATAGGTATCCCGTGTCGTCGGCATCGACGACGGCCAACTCGTGTACTCCAACGTCTTGCGTTTTACACGCCTGTGGACATGGATATCGTTCAAACCGTTCTTCGTTGCGTCCTCAGCAGTTTGCCCGTTTTCATCAGAATCTTCGTGCATTCTTTTTCTACGTTGTAATAAGTACCACGGTCGATGTAATAGATTGTATTATAGGTGGAAATTTTACTTTTCCTCTCTTCTTTTAGTGTTCCTCTAGTAAATAGTGTGCAAATGTATCGTTAAGACAAATTTTATATCATTTTCATCATCTATGCTTTATAATATAAGGCACTTATTGATAGGGTTTTTCAACAAGTATAGTTTAAATAAGTATCCTTGTGCCTATAGCCAGCAATATACGAAAATGACTCAGCAGTAATTCCAATAGCTACAACATTAGTAAAGTCTCCATAGGTAAAGATTACCGGTAAAGATTACCGAATGCAAAACACGTCGGTTCGCATTTAACCAAAGTTGAAAAGTCCTGCAAATCTCCTTAGCAAACACCCTGCCGTGGAAGTATGGACGGAAGGTTAACGTTGTTCGGGGGTAGGGGTAGAGGAAAAGGAAGATGGTACGTACACGGAACGAAGTCAGACGTGGTGGAGGAAAAAAGAGAGCGACGAAAAGGCCGGCCCATGGTGGAGTGGGGTCGAAGTAGCAGTCAGTGTGTAAGGGGTGAGAGTGAGTGATAGTAGGTGGTAGATCCCTAGTTAGCCAAGACACATTGACAAGCCATCGTGCATGGCAGCAGTACGCGATGTCATCCCTCAAAACTTCATCCTGTTCCTCTTCTTTTCTTTATTATCCGGAGATTGATATCGGCTGCAACAATTTCAATAAACTTTAATATACGTCAGAAACGAAATTTGAGTGTGATTCAACTTAACATACGACTTAGTTTGTGATTTGACTTGTTAACTTTCTTCTGGATTCCTTTGGATGTTCCGAGTGTATTTCACAGCAGAGGAAGAACAGTGTACGTAGTGCAATTATGTCTTCTCTGTGCTTCAAGATCAGACTGAAAATGCAATCGTAGAGGTGAATAGTGATGAAAGAGATTTTATATAATTCTGCTGAGATAGGACAGACTTCAGAAATGTCTGAGAAAAGAATAAAAAGTCTGTACAAGAACAGAAAGAAGAACGTAGAGGAAGATAACTTTTAACGAACTATGTGACGACGTTCGTGTTTGTTCAATGTTCGGTGTGAATTGTGCAAAAGCAATGCCTTAGACAATTACGTTAAATGTAAGAATTTCAATACAAAGTATCTTTAACTCTTATATTTTGATATAATAAATGCTAGA
Source organism: Melipona quadrifasciata (assembly GCA_001276565.1). NCBI lineage: Eukaryota > Metazoa > Arthropoda > Insecta > Hymenoptera > Apidae > Melipona > Melipona quadrifasciata. The sequence goes on along the minus strand of KQ435721.1, from coordinate 150,715 downwards.
TACCTGTTATGCCTCGTAAATGTTAAACATCGAAGAAGAAAAAGGTAGAAGAATAAGTGAAGAGAGCAGAGAGCTGCTTTTTCGTGCAAAGAAACTCGACAAAACGCGAAATTTGGAATAGGTGATGATCATTCAAACTGCCGAATATGGAGAACCGAATCACGTGGGAAGATGCACATGGTTTCCAGGCTATGAATGAAAATATCTGGCAGATTTTCTGCAGAAGCCTTTAGAGGAGACCGGCAGGTCTTCCAAGCCATAAAGGTACTTCTATACGCTCGGTCCATATGCACGTGCATTTTCCT
>KQ435721.1:100229-140837 GCA_001276565.1 Melipona quadrifasciata | reverse complement strand
GATATTAAATGTTTTCGTGAAATATTAAATTATTACGTATCATAAAAATTACAAAATGGAACTAATGCAAGTACAAAATAAAAAATTCTCAAATAGTCTATTCCTTACGTTTCATTAAACTTATTTAACTGGAAGAGAAATATCATTGATAAAACTTATACAAGATATTTAGGCTAAACTCATTAATATGCTTTTTAACTATATGCCAGATATTGCAGTATTCACCCATGTTTGATTTGTACTCTATGACTAGCCAATGTATTTCTTGATGCTGCAGGTATCATTATAAACGGAAGAACTGATCATGGGCTCAAGGAACTAATTACCAATTTTCATCTTTTAAATAAAAAAAAAAAAAAAGAAATCAATGAAACTTCATTTTCCTTCTACCTTCGGTTGTGTTGTTTAAAGTCACGTGCGGTCAAGTATGAAGTGAATTATACAAAATTACGACACAAAGAATTCTTACCCACCGTTTGTTATTTCCTCCTTTAGCCACGACATTTTATAAACCGTCATCATTACTGCCCAACTGTATTTGGTTTGGTCACAATGTTACATCAAATGCACTATTCCTGGAGTCTACCAAACGTAGACTCAAGCTCACCATACATACGCACGCCATTTACACATTGCATGCATACTTTATGCTGATACGTACGTAAAACACGTGTACACTCCGAAGAACACACGTTTTGAACGCACGCACAGCAACAATTGAAGAAGCAAGGCAAACCTCGCTCTTTCTCTCCTACGCACTCACTCTCTCCCTTGCGTTTTCTTCCTCTCTATCTTGTTCTCCCTTTCTCGCTCTCTCTACCTCTCACTCGCTCTTCTTCCCGCCTACCCCCCGTTCTCTCATTTCACTCTTTCTCAAGGATGGATTCCCTCGAGTACGTCGGAAGCAGCGGACAGATTTTTGGGGCACATCGTGCACGACACACGTTAGTCAATCGGCCATTTGTCGTCGGAGGTCGTGTGTGAATGGCTAAGGGAAATTAGATCGGAGGGTGGTGCTGGAGTGGACGTCGGGGGTTCAAGGTCAACGAGGGCTTGGTGCAGGTGGGCTTGGCCGGGGGTCAGGCTCGCTCACTATGCTGTGTGGTATACCGGTTAATCCAGCAGTAGGAGGAGCTGAAGTAGGGCCTCCAGCCCCACCGCCGCCTACCGTTGGACCCGTGGGGCCTGTAGGACCCCCGGCGCCTGCACCGCCTGCAGAGGAGTTCGGTCCGCCACCACCCCCACCACCACCGCCGCCGACGACGGAATGCCCACCAGGAGGTGGGGGTGCAGAATCGTGAGGAGTCGTTGAATGCGCCTGTTGAACGGGCAGCCCCCCGGAATAGTATCCGCCGTTGATCCCCTCAGAGTAGCTGCTGGAGAAAGCGAAAAGAAATTGGCCACTTCGATAAATGCCCTTTACAAAGTGCCCAATCGATCTTAGGAAATCCAAAGGTTCGAATGCTTCTAACCACGTTACTTTACACACTCGATTCTCTTTCCATGTAATACGAGTTAACATCTGCTTGAAAATCTGTTTCTGTAAAAATTACGATATCTTTTTCCCCGGTGTAAGAGAAACAAATGCAACGATACTAAAAAAAGTAGTACCCTACGCTGTTTTCTTTTTTTTTATTGATTTGTTTTTATTGATTTTTTCTTTTTTTTTTCTTTTTTCTTTAAGTTAAGCTGAATTTTCTTTTATTTAATATACGAACGAAGCTTACCCGGAGGAAAGGAAGTATTCCTTGTTCACACAGTTTCGCAAGCAGTCAGGTATGCGACCAACGATAGCTCTTCGTATTTCACTGGCTGCCATCTCACGAAGTTCGGTGCAGCTTGCATCGCTGTAGAACGCTGCGTGTGGTGTGCACAATAGATTGGGTGCATCTTTTAAAGGACCTGCAGAACATAGAGAAATATACTATTTTATTATCTTCTATTTCGAATATTCATGAAATGAATTAATTTTCCCGTATCTCATTTAAAAACTAAGCAAATCCAGTATTAGAGAAAATAATTTTATTTATGTATGTGATGTTTGTATAATAATATACATGATTCATTAATAAACTGTCATTATGATTCATTAATAAGTCAGTAAATTATTCATAATTATTTACTAATTAAGTACTATGATACTACGTGAATGAATCATTAAGAACCATCAAAAGATTGAATTACAAAACTATTTCAAAAAATAATTTGTTCAGATAATGTATTTCTTAAAATACACAATACAATAATTATTTAATAATTTATTGTAATTTATATTAATATTTGTCTGTTATTACTTTCTTCTATATAATTACATTTCTACATACTGTATTATTAAGTGTTACCTTTAGTACATGAGCTTATATTACCCAATAGTGAAGAAGGACCAGGATGATGAAGGAAAATGTTAATTACGCGAGAGGGGGTTAGGTATGGATAGATAAAACTCACACTGCGAGGACTGACCCTGAAAAACATTGTACGGCTCATTTTCGTGTACATCAAGTGCTGCTGCACGAATTCTGCCTTGTTTCAACGCTGCAGCCAATGCATCATCATCAACCAGTCCACCCCTTGCTGTATTGACTAAAAAGGCGCCAGGTCTCATCTATAACATAAAACGTTAACACGGATAAAATACAAGGAATTAAAATTACTTGCCATATTTTGTGCGACAGAAAATGTTTAAAAAGTTTTAGAACTGACTTATAATAATTTTAAAAACTCAGTACAAATAATTTTATTCTTTAACAAGGTTTGCTATCTATATCATTGTACATTATATTTTAATTGCAGAATGAATTTGCAGAAGAAATTTTCCTATGAAAGTTTTTTAAAACTTGGGCTGTTATACCTGTTTGATGGTGAATTCATTAATTAGGTGATGATTGTGCTCGTTCAAGGTACAATGCAAGGATACACAATCTGATTGGAATAGCAAATCCTGTAATAAATCATAAAAAATCTTATAAAATATAACTGAAATTTCTATACTACCTTAAAGAGAGAGAACTAATATCAAACCTGTAATGTGTAGACCCTGTTAAGACCAAGAGATTTTTCAATTCCATCTGGTAAATAGGGGTCATAAAAGATGACAGTAAAGCCGAAGGCTTTGGCACGCAGAGCAACTGCAGAACCAATCCTGCCTAATCCTACTATACCAAGCGTATCGCCCCGTATCCTTGCACATCCTGTTGCAGCTTCCCTAACCTGAAAGATATTGAACATGAAATTAGATTTTCAATATTTCTGCAATATAATACACATTATGCACACATTGAAATTCTTACCTGTTCAGGACCTGTGAATTTCTTTCCTTCACGTACCATGTTTGCCAACCAATACGTACGTCGATATAAATTTAGAATGAGACAAAGTGTAGTGTCAGCTACTTCTTCAACACCATATCCAGGCACATTGCACACAGCGATGCCAAGTTCTCCTGCTGCTTTGACATCTATATTATCTACCCCAGATCCAATTCTTACAATGATTCGTAATGTTTTGAATTTTTCAAGATCTTCCTTTGTCAAAATTATAGTGTGCCACATTAATGCACCTACTGCCTCATTTAATACCTATAGGGAGGTTACGGTAACATCCAAATGAATTATTGCAGACAAACAAAAGAGATTCAGTGTTTATTCCAAGCAGGTTTCAATAACACAGATTGTACATTAAATGTCTTACCTTTTCATGAATTTCTGATGTAGACTGTGCATCACAGAAAGCTACTGTTGCAACATCTTTAAGAATAGGCATTTCAATAGAACAGTCTCGACCATCTAATAAAGCCACTAATGGTCGTGTCTGAATGGGTCCATTTGCGATAGGACCCCTCAGGCTATCCATTCGAGGGCGTTTGGGCATCATCTTCCGTTTGTCCATCGGTCAAACAGCCCCCCCAATTTTTATATTTTTCACTTGTACTTTCAGTGTCACTAAGAATGTCTGCTTTCTTCCAAGGAAGTCCTATAGTCCACTGATAAGGAAGCTTCTGAATATGTCTTAAAATACAGTTTTTCACTTTTATGCTTTGTCACACAAATTGCTTCTGTAACACTGATTTCTGGTCGGTTTTTGGACAAGGACCGTCGAACCTCCAACGCATCACGACTTGCTGAATACCGTCTCCTGAAAATTTCAAATAATAAATCTCAGACATTTCATTTGAAAACTGGCATATTTTATATGTAATAGAGTAATGGTCATTATTTTCTTATCATTCATAATAAATATTAATGATATAATAATTAAAATATCACTTCATCAAGAAACTGTGTATATTTGACTAATCAATTATATAATTTTACAATTAATATAAACGGAACTAAATTATATTAAATTAGATTCTGTAATGCTTGGGATGCAAATTGTATATAAGGAAAAAAAAACAATTTACAATAAAATTAAAAAAAAAAATACTTATTCTCATACTTTCATATTTTTATTAAAAAAAATTAAGAAAGAACGGATACGTATATAACAATACATATAAAATATGTGTTTCGGTCAATAAACATACATTTCGACGCCTTCGTGAATTTCTTTGTAAGAAAGAAATCCATGTGATACGTATGGTTGCGAATTATTTCACTTGCGAATCCAATATTATACAACAAAGAGTGTCGACGAGATATCAGTCTTAGTAAAATGAGAAAATTTTGCAATACTTTACATCATAGAAAGCGAAACATTTAACAGCGTGTACGGAAACCGAATGTTTTAGGTTACCTTGAAACGCGCCGGCTTAACCTGCGCAGTACGTGTGTTCAGCACACTGATAGAAGCGCTTGGAAAATATAAGAAGTCTCAAGAATATAATGTCGGTGTTATGTCAAACAAAAATCCGTAAACTTTCCACAGTTCGGTGCGAAATAACAGCAAAAGATTGCACAGGATACACCATGTATCGAGAACGAAATTACTAGCTGGGGCAAATGTTTTTGGAACTGCTAATAGAACGCCTGGCTTTGGTTAGTGGGTCGACGTTTTCAGCCCATTTTCGGCAGCAATTGTAAACCAATCACGGTGCATTTGCACGCTTGATGTCCGATTAACCGCTTAGTAACTCATAAATTCCAGTTTTCAGAGCCCTACTATTTACTGGTATGACTAATACGCAAGCAACTGTACGAAAACAGAAAATATGTTCGATCAGAGTCGATTTAGTACCCGTGCTTTTATATGGCGGAACGGAAAAATGCTGAACCAGCGAAGTTCCATAAGAAAGTAGTGAAACTGACACGTGGCGCCCTCATCAGACGCCGTCACCACACGATACTTAACCAAGATCATCAAAAATAAATCAAAGTTTCAAGAAAGTATTTCAATATGATATTTTTGACAATTACACAACATATTACTTCCATATGGTAATACGAAATATTCATTGGTGTGTTACAATGCGGACAATCTTTTCTCCTCTGTTCGAAAATGGAGAATTCCGTAACTTTATGCTAAATTGTAGTCAATCGCATGCCTGATGTTATACTTCAGAATCAATTTTCAGATTATACATTATATATTAAAAATCGTCTCAAGTCGAGAGAAATCCACGATGCTTAATTTTCTCATCCGTTATATCAATGATTTTTTCTATACAATTTTTTCATTGGCACCCATGACGACACAGATTAAGATCTCGTTCGTTACGAGTGCTCGTAGAGATTTCATCAGTGAGTATATAATGGTTGGGCCATCGAAGTGGAAACATTCCATGTGGTAAGGTTAATATAAGATAAATGATACACATTAAAAGCGTTTGATCTGTCAGTCAATACATACAAGCAATCGAAAATACAGTTCGCAGAGGCTACAAAATGAGATCGCTGCTGGCCTCAGCGAAAGCGAGGATGCGATACTAACATAGAGTGCAAACCCAAGCACTTTGACTTGGGCACATGTTGTGCCAACTCAGCGAAAATGCAAGCTCATATCATCAAAAGGAGGAGAGGCAAGGAAGTGAGATTAAGCCCTTGTTCGACAGCTGGCAGCGTATATCATACGTAATACACGATAGATAGTATAGAGAGCAATGTGTTAAGGAAGTACGCTCAGAAAAAAATGCTTTAACATTAATTATTCACACTTGCGAACAAGTAAATGAAATATTCGGACAACCGCGAACAAGTAACTCAAATCTTTTTCTATTCATAATTTTCAAAACAGTCTTGTAAACTTATATTACAAAATTAATATTTTCTAGAACGTTGTTAATTATATATTAAGTACGTTTACTTGTCAGTGTTTCCCAAACTAGTGGAAGCTAGCCAGAAGAAGTTATCAGATGTTCTGGAATGAGTTAAAAATTCATCAAGCTTTTAGAACGAACGTTTCGACTAAGCGGTCGAATTCAACCCTTTAGCTTAATCTCAGTGTGCAACAGAGTTTTTCGAGTTACAGATACAACGATGAAGGGTGGCGGAGAGGAAGACAGGCGAAAAGAGGAGGGAGGGGAAAGGGGAAAGCAGAGCAAGGGTGGGGCGTCGAAGCTGCCGGTAGGATGGGGAGCTATGAGGGCGAAGTTATCCAATTATTGTCTAACCTGGGAGCAACTTTACTTGGCGGAGAACCGTTGGTGGGAGGGAAGCTCGTCCTGCCAGCTCTCTCTCCCTTCCTACAATCGAGCCACGATAAAGTAAAGTTTGTTTCAAAACTTACCGCGCGGAGAGGTGACTAGGTTTTTGTTAGTGACACGTGAAATTCAAACGACTTCATTGCGATAATAATCATGGCAAATTTTTTTTATATCGACTGATAAGGAAAGGAAGGGGAATTCAGATTCGAGAAGGATCCCATAAATTAAGCCAGAGGTTCATTAATAATACGACCACTACGAAACTTCTTCAGCATGAAACGTTCAAAAGTACGGTCACGTTTTATGAATATGTAATTAGGTAAAAGGAGAAATAACTATTAATTAATTAAGTATTGCATTATCCTTAAGTTTGAATTTAACTAATTCCAAGTTTTAACTAATTACGTTATACATTTACTTTGATCACAGATTTTTGTTATTACATAGTAAGAGTATTAATGTATTTGTAAAGAGAAGGATATGTATATTTTTTATTCCTTCATCAAAAATCATAAAATACATTTATTCTTTTCTTAAAAGTCATAAAATATAATGATGCTATAACGAAATAAGTATATTTCTATTGATATTCGTAAGGATCATGTTGAAATTGATATTGATATTCGTAGAGTTAATTCAAGAGTTAGAACAAAACCTTTATTATTTAAAATAGGAATGCTTACTGATAACGGGCTAGAAATAAACAAGTCTATTAAGAAAGTGCACTAGCGATAACATTCGCTATAATGACGCATATGGTATCATGGAAACCTTTTTAAAATGATGTACTATTAGTGCTGATAGATATGTATTCTAGGTCAATTTTGGACACGGATCATACTATTATTTTAATTGCGGTTAGAAAGATTACAACTATATTTTAATTTATTTAATGTTTTTTGAATTTATCCATTTTATATTTATGATTATTTCTTTCATTTAAATGCCATAATTAAGAATTCTATCTATTAAAAAAAAACTTTTCTATATACTCAAAAATTACATCTAATTCACCAATCAAAATCAACTTCATGTTGCATAACGATACCTATTCATCAACAAATGCAGAACAAAACAAAGAAATTATCCGAATTATAAAATACAGTTAAAGAACAAGAAAAAAGATATTTGAGATTATAATGATAAAAATCGGCGCACTGTCGTTGGAGCGCCATCTGCAAGGCATCAAGCAACGGGACAACGTGGCTTCTTTGCAGAAACAAAAATCAGTTGTACACCGCGGAACGGAACACACGCTTAAATAAACGCCCGTGCTTGAAAGGAGAGTGAGAGTTTGTTCTAAGTTGTAAATGCAAAAAACAAAAGGAAAAAAAGAAAGCCAAACGACAGAGAAAGAAAAGAAGACAGTAAAAAAAAAAAATCTGTCGAGTACTAGAATGGAGAAAGGGGCAGAAGAAACTTGTCCAATTATGATGACGAGTATCGGTGTCGGCGTTCGGGCATTCTCATCCTTGGACACAACGAAATGGTAGGAAAAGGGGTAAAGAGAGGGGCTGTTGCTCTGGTACCTTCCGCCTCCGCGTTCGTCTCTCCAGCGGGCAACGAGCGAACGGCCATGAGTGTAGAAAGGGAAGAAGGGAGGAAGGGAGGAAGGGAGGAAGGGAGGAAGGGAGGAAGGGAGGAAGAGAGGAAGAGAGGAAGGGAGGAAAGGGAGAAGGAGAGGAGAGGCGACTACTTAAAGTTGGCGGAAAGTTTGGTTCGGCAGCAAAGTTAACTCAGTTAAGTTCTCCGCTCCTAAAGCGAAACTTCGGTTCTCCAACGCCTGCCCTGCCAGCCTGCCTCTGCCTGCTTACTTCTCCATCCTCTCTCTTCTCTCCTTTTCCCACCGTATGCCTTCTCCCTTTCTCTGTTTCTCCCTTCGTTTTCCCTACTGTCTTGGCTATCCTTGTTTTATATCCATTCCTTCGATGCTGCACGAATAAGCAATGTGTGTTTGGAATTATCACTTTTCCGCAAACTTTCGCCACGATGTTTCGCCGTAGCGATCGATTGGCATCGACCCCTGCGCGACCGGTGTCACTCTCGTTTGCCTGCCGTTGTACTGCTCTCTGCGTGCACCGGTCGCGTCAATCTGTGGCTTAACCAGGGCCCAGGCTGGCTAACCGTTTTGCAGCTGGAACGGAACGTTTTCAAGTATGTACAGGCGGATGCGGGTACGAGGGCAAGACTTCTTTTTTGAAAGCGTATATATCCCCCCCCCCTCAAGCTGTGTGTGTGTGTGTTTGAAAAGAATTTAGGGGCTTCGTGTGTTCGTTTTTAAGAGCGCGGCTCTTAAGACGGTTTAAATGAATTCTCAAGCTTTCGCATGGATATAAAGTTTGAAGTGCTAAATGACGATGTAGTTCGTAACAGTAAAAAATATGATTTATATTATGTATGGTATGTGTACAAAATTATACGATTATTGAAATATAAAGTTCTCATTATCTTTTTGCAATTACTGTATAGAAATTGATAAAAGATTAGAAATTCCAAAATACCAATTAAATATAACTCTATGTGATTATTTTACGCAGTATTTCCGCATATGATAATCTATATATTAAATTCCTTTTTTTTTTATCGGCTAAAGATTCCAAAATACGGTATAAAATTTCACGCGAAAAATGGTAAAAAGTAAAAGTGACTTGGAAACAGCTATCTGAAGCCTGTAAACTTCGACGAGACATTTCAGGAAGAAAGATGTTTCTCCCACTTCCCAGAGAACTCTGCCCCTCCCCCCCCTTACGCGTCCAGAGTGGCAGGCAACGATCGAAATTCCAAGACGAAGTTTGCGAGATTCCAAGGAAAGCGCGAGTTTCGCTCGTGTTCATCGTTGCGCTTCTTCGCGAGTGTATGTGTATAGAAGCTTGTAAGCATCGTTTTGTAACAGATACCAGTCAGCATCAACTGAGTATTGTCCCTCCTTTGATGGTACGCCAGAGCAAAAAAAGAAACCGGTCGAGTCAGTACTTACGAAGAGGTTTAGCTTTCAGAGTTCGTGTATGTAGTTCGAAAAGAAGTTACGACCGTTTTTCTAGCCAAACAGAGAAAAAGAATTTTGCTGCACCGTCATTTTTTTAGAGCAAAATCCAGACGCGAGGAAGAAACAATTTTACGTTTGGCCATTTCGATTAAATTGTAAATGGCTCTGACGTTGCGCGAATGTTATTTCATGAGCCTTCTTCTATTACTAAACCAATATTATCAGCAAAATTGTACCGATCACGAGTTACCAATGCTAGTAAGTTCTGTTGCATAACAATATTAATAAAACAAATAGAGTTCTACAAATGAATTTTACAAATTATTCGATGTAAAAAAAAATCCATGCAATGAAAGTACAATGTTACTTATAATATACTAATTATTATACAAAAAAAATTTCTGTTCTTCATTTGAATCCAGAATGAAAAATTGTTTTTAAGTAAATATCATAGATGCAACTAAAAATAAATAAGAAGTATTTTAGTTGAAGTAAGTATGAGTGATAATTTATTTATAATAATTTGATAACGCGGTTATATAGGTGGAAATCTTTAAGCAAATAATTAATCTATTTAAAGATCGTAAGCATGATGATTCACAAATACAAGATAATACTTTGTAAAACGTATCTACGTATTAAATCAAATGAGTAAATAAGTAGTGGAAAATTTATGAAATGACTTTTACTTCATATCATTAATTGACCGACCATAAATCGTTTAAATCTTCACTGCGGTAATTTATATCAATAAATTAATCGATATATATTTAAAACCTTTTTCTTGTTCCTAACACCTTTTTTTTTAGCAAACATAAACGTGTGACGTTAAATTACATTTATAACCAACTACCATTTATCAATTATTGTACGTATCATCTAGATTTGTGCAATAATTTTTTAATTTATTTAGAATGTAAATTATAATAAAAACTACGTATCGCTGTACGTCTATGAATCATCCTTAATTGCTTTCAAGATAACACAAATATTTCATCAACGTTTGTTCTTCTAATATACCCATCTACGTCATCTTCATTCTCGCAAACCTAAAATCTTTAGATTTTTAGTAAAATGAGAGATGAAGAAAAACGATAAAAGAATCGAAAAAACGAGAAAAAGTAATAAGAAAAGAAGTCGAGCAAGAATTTGTTGAACTCTATAAATTCAGTTGGCGCGTCGGCCTTGAGATCACACTCTGTTCTGTAAATGTCGATGCACATGCAAAGTGCGCTCGAAACACGAACCTCCGTGTCTCTCTCCCTTCTCTCTTACGCGCTGATCGATATAGGTGCACGCATTAATAACTCGCTGCCTTTGCACCGTGATAGTCAAATCGGCTCACCCAGTGACTCATCCCGGCTCGCGCGAGTAGTATTCGAGCTTACGCGAGTCAATTTGGAAAACATTTGACTCGCTACGTTTCAGCATCGTCCCTGGGCGTTTACCTTGGCAAACTATTTCCTCGGCAGAAGTTACGGATCCATTCAACCATCGCGCGACTCGTGTTCGCGGGGAAGGGAACAACGGGGCGGGCGGTAGCAGAAAAATTCAACGTTAAAGATTTCCAAGAAGGTGGAAACTTTTAATTAGCCACTGACAAAAGGCGTCGCCAGTTACGTTCGTTGAACAAAAGCGATAATAGGAGCAACGACGGTAAACTGACGGTACAATCGTTCGCCGCTTCAAACTTTCAACCAGTAATAACCTACAGAGCAAAAGCGTGCAGCAGGCAAGAGAGTGTACGTGGGAGAAAGTACAAGGAACACGGCCTGGTGTCGAGTTCTCCATATACATTCGTTGTTGCATTCATATTTGAAACCTTGAAAGACAGAGAGAGAGAGAGACCGACAGGTGGCGAGTGGAACCAATTCGAGCACACGGAACACTTCTCAAAACCGTTTAACATCCCTTTAAGCGTCTCCATGCCGTCCAACGAGTGACGTTAAATCAGATCTAACTGTGCGCGCGCACGGTCGCGGTCCGTTCGAGCATTACGATGCAAAGAATCGTTACGGCATCTCTTGTACGAGAGATCATCCCATTCGCATAACTTTGCCTCGCCGACGCATCGCGCGGTCGGGTTAAGAAGGACTCGATCGAGAAGCATACATAAAAAGAACAATGCCGGTGCGGCTGAAGACATGTGCCAGCTCGTGTCCTCTTCTATTCATGGGTAGGGGAACGCGATGAATATACCCTTGTTGAGTTTCAAAGTTACATACACTCCGCCGACTTCGCCAACCCCTCCCCTCTTTACCGTTCCCTATATCCTCTTCCGCTCTGAATCAGAATTTTCCACATAAACCGCGACAACTTTTCTTATTGTTTCCGCACCCATTCTGGGCTCGCTTCACGGAATAAATCACTTCTAAAGAAACAAAGAAAGTTGTTCGTAAAACATTCCACATACTGCTACGTATTACGTCTCACTGAAGGTGTTAAAATAAAAATAAAAAAAAAATAAATGGGTTAAGTAGAGTAATTATTATCATCGGGAATACGTTAATGAAAAACGAGTAGAGAATTTCTTGTATCAGCGGCAAGTTTCCCAAACAAACCGAGAACGTCGTTCAGATTGAGAACGTCGTCTCTCTAATCCTAGTTAGGAAGAAACTTAGTGGGACATTAATTTAATTTGAGTGCAAACGCAACCAAAACAAAATTTTCCCATGCGAAATCTACTCACTGGTGAGGTGAATGATTTTTAAAGAAACGATGATCTACGGAATGAACATTTAAAGAAATACCTACACACGTATAAATATATGTTTCACGTATTGGCATTGATCGGTAAAATGTCAAATCAGTCGAGCAAGAGAAGACCAATAAGTTGTAAAGAAATAATGATAATCCATTAGCGACGCGTAATAAGCTATGACCCATTAGTGGCAACGAGAATAAGTTCGTCCACGTATTAGAGGGCCAATTTATAACTTACTTCACGCTCACAGCGTCCCCGCGTAAGAACGTCCATGAACGACCCAAGTATGTGAGAGAGCACGCGTATAAAAGCGACCTCACGGGGCCGCGAGTGTATACAAACGATTTTCTCTCTGTCGTCCACGCGCAATTCTCCAGCGTGGAAGCAGCAACAGCAATAGCAGCAGCATCGATGAGTGAGTCCCGCGTACACTTGTTTTCTCGTGGTTGTGTCCATACACACCTACGTGCATACTTGCTATACGTAATACGTATGCAGAGGACACAAAACTCGCTTTTCGCGTCTTCTCAGTCGCTCTTTTGCCTCCTTTCCCTTTCTCTCACTGTCTCTCCCTCTCGTTCTGCTGCGTGATCGTCCCCAACGCTCGTTCGCGTCAGCTCGACCTATGCGCGCGCGGTATACACCTATACAGAGTTACAGCGGGTTAGGACAAGTGCGTAGAGAACGGCAGAGAGTAGTTTCATGGAGTTTAGTTCCTCGTAGTGGATATGGCATCTTGACTCCTAGTAGTGGAGTGTGGCAAGCAATGGCCGGCCCGATCGATGTCTCGGCAACTTCCCACCCTCAACAGTCTGCCCCTCTCTTCACGACACGTCCCCTCTCACCCTCGCCCCGCTTTGGCACCCTACACTCCGGTTTTCCTCATCCCAACCGTCAGACTCCCCGCTCACCCAACCACCTCCCGCTGTCCCCATCCTCCGACACATCGAACTAAATCCCGGAGCTGCTTACTGCTTCCAAGTCTGTTTACAATGGCGATGCGCTACCCCCATTATCCTGGGGTCGTACTTCACGTTCGAACTACATCGCGATGTCGATGACGAACGACGAATTTCTTTTACCCGACTCTTCGTGTCTCTTTCTCTGTCTCTCTCTGTCTCTCTCCCCCCCCTCTCTACTATCTACACCTCTTTTCCCCCTCCCCCCATTTACTCACCAATATTCACATAGCAGTATCTTTATTTGTTTTATCTCGTTTATGGCACATTTATCTCTGCAATCTGAAGCATTTCAGACGTCTCCAGGTATATACGCGTACAGTATATTTAGCCTGGTCAATTTACTGGAAGATATTCCAACGACCGTAGTTACGTACAGCATCATACTGTGGGGACCTTCTTTAACTGAGCAATGAATACGGAGATATATGATGCGCGCCCGTTACTATCTAACCAATTACAACTAGATATTCAAACAATCTAAATCGGAATGATTCAATACTTAAACTATACAGTTTTTACGTCGTTGATAATGCGAAAAGAAAACACAGATAATAGTTCTTAATTGCGTATTATAATATCTAGTAACATGTATACATGATGATTACAAATAACCAATTTATAAGTACAACGTTGTTCCTTTTGCATGTTCCGGACGTATTGTTTCGCGTTATTTACGTAATGCATGTGCATTTATCTATTATTATAGCTATCCATGTCCGTTTTCCGCGAGACTGGCAGAGACGAATAGCGATATCTATATTTTCATTCCATTGTACAGGCATTGTAGAAATCGATTGCCTGTAGCCTGAATAGCATAGCAGTAATTACGCTTTTCCCTATTCTCGATTATTTGTACAAGAAGAAGCGGCCCATGACGAAAAGAAATCAGGATGCATACGAAACAGTTTTCAACGTTCCGTTGACTGCTCATATAGGAATTGTCATGTATCTTTTCTTTATCTATTAAATACAATTTCGAGAGATACCAGTATATTTAATATCTTGGATTTATAAACATTTCTTTTTCAGTAAATTTTTACGTTCCAGTGCAATAATGTATTCTGAATTAAAGTATATATATTTCTTTCAATCGATTAATTTATATGTAGCACTTCTGTGTATTTTTAAACATACTTCAAATTAAATAAACGTTCAAATATTCCTATTTTTATCACGAAAAATTTCAAGTCCACGTATTCACTGCAATTACTATCTGTTCGATTCGCATGCAGCTGGCAAGCGAAAAGTAAAACATCGAAAAACGTGCCCTCTATCGTGTAGATTTTTGATTACACAACGTCTAACGGAAAACCTCATGGTCGTGCTCTCGGCAAAACTCGAGCGACGAAACCGAAAAGAGAAGGAAGAGGAGAAGGAGGAGAAACCTATAGCTCGTTTCTCTCCCCAGAGAGAAGCATAGCATACCCAATAGTTGAGTCAGGTCAGTTTGCTAGCCTTACATAAAAGAGGCTAAGTAACGACGAAGAGAAAGAAGATAGGAAACGTTATAAGATATACACACAGGATGAACGAAGCGAATCTGAAGAGAACAGTGCTACGAGAGAAGCATCGAAGTAAGAAGAGGAGGGGTAACAAGGAAACGGGTGGGGGCACCTGTTACAACCGACCAGATCGTTCTTTCGCTCTCCCTTTCCCTCTTTGTCGTGCACTCATCCACATGCCACTTAGGCTGTTACATTGAAATTTCTACGGAACGATCGGATATATGCAGCGCTTCTAAAATGGGAGAGCAAACTTTGGATGTGTATACTAAACGTTTCATCTATAACGGGACAAGATGGACTCTTCGTGCGTGCTATAGACAGGACGTTACTACGTTAATCGTTTCAACGATACGTGTTTTGACTTATCAATACGTCTTGTGGTATATAGAATGTTTCAGAACAGCATTGAAAATTTGCTCTCTACCTAAAAAATATAATCCACTTGTATTTTCCAATGTTATTAAACGGAAGCAGTAATAGATATTTAAAGTTACATGAACATTTTATTGTTCATATACTTCCTTACTGTTACTTCTTTATGTAATACTTCCTTACACTTACAAAACAAGTTGGAGGAAAGTTTTAGCAATATAAATGTCTGTATAAGTTATATTACTCGTTTCAGTCAATTCTTGAGGGCTTTAACGATGTTCACCTTGAGGATGGAAAAAGGACCCATGGACACCCCAGGGGAAAAAGGATCCCTTCCGAGTTATAGCTACTTTTTGTTTGTGAAGAAAGTTTACAAGGATATCTGGCAGATTTGCAAACGCTTAATTTTGAAATAAGTTGACGGTTAGAAATGATTTTCTTCTCTAACAAGAGGCTTCTTGCGCTAGCTACTTTGAATTTTCTGTCATGCAAAACTATGTAATTTTAACATTGACGGCGGTAATAACCTTCGTGTGAAATAAAACTACAATTAACATATTCGCATAATTGGACTTATCGCCATTCCCAATAACAATTTAATCGAAATAGCTTTAATGAAGCTAAATTATGTATAATTGGCAATCTGGATTTAACTTATTTCAGATTTTTTCGAAAAAATTAATCGTAGATATTTCGAGATTGGCTTCATCTTCTCAAATGAGGTCATACATTTTTATCATGTCCATTCAACGTACTCCAAAATGTACTCTGACAGATAAAATAAATTTTTCTTAATTGCTTACAATTGCACTTTTACACCTATCAACGATATTTTGTTATCGCAAACAAGTATTCATCAGCAATATTTATATTGAAGTTTTTGAACGAAATTTTTTGAACAATCGCTTAAATGCCTATTGTACTTGTTTCATTAAATGAATCCGGGGCATGCGCTGAATCAACTAAGGTTAATCCGAGTGGAATGAAATCAACAGTGAAATATTCTGAACGATTTTACAGAAAAAACCAGAAAAAAAATCCTATAACAGACAAAAAATGACCACGACCTAAGTCATTTTTGTGACTCGTAAACACGGGAAGAGATTGTCACCTATCGTGAGGAGGTAAACAAAATTCGAAAAAGCTTTGGCCGTTTATTTTAGAAACAGCCTGTAGGAGCGTCGCTTCTCTCTGCAGCCGTGGACAATCGACGTAACCACTCTCTCGTGCCTTTTACCGCACTTGTACGGATCCCGGACGAAGTGTAACGATGCCGAGAGATCGATAATAACCGCCGCGGTTTGGTTCCACCCGAGCCTCGTACGAGACAGGGACACTTTTTTCCTCTCCCCTCTCGACGATCCCGCTATCACTCTCTTTATCTGGCCAGCTTTCGTCATCTCTCCTCTCGTTCCTCCTCGTGGCGATTTCACGCTTTAATTACGCGACAAAAAAAAAAAAAAAATGAGATTTTACAAAGCCTGCACAAACTTCGCTTTGGCATCCTTGTTTATACTTATCTACACGTTTCATTTTTCGAAACTTTTATTTCCCAACTAAATTTCCGTCCTTCGTCGAAAACAATGGTTATTGCAATACTAAAAATGGAAAAACAGAGAGAAAAAAAAGAAGAGAAAGAAACTGTATTTCTACCTGTAACGTTACTTTCAATTTTAGAAATGTTCAAACGACTCTAGACTCGAAAACATAATATTCGTTCATTTTTAGCATTATCGCGGCACTATCAGTGCATGCGATAACATTTCTAAATACACAAATGGTTATGTGTTGCCCGCGATACATCTGTATCTCATCGAAGACTATGCAAGCCGTTGTAATGTACTAATTTAGTTCAAGGTGTTGGATGATACGACGATACGACATGGAAAGAACGTAATCGAGCGAATTTTATGAACGCTGAAATGTTGCTCTTATCTTGGAGATGCTCAATATGTGCGTAATAGATACACACTGTAGATAGCCTTGTAAAAAGAAAGTGGCGTGAGCGTCCGCACCTTTAACCGGAGATGGATTTGAATTTAGGGGATAACGTCGCTTTCGAGCGGCGCGTAAAAATCGCGGTATGCGTGTCTGTCCATGCGAATCGAGCCTGCGAACAAATAATAATAATGATAACGAAAATTTTAAACCGTCGCACGACCCGTACACGCCATATATTCCTCCACTGAATTGAACACGATATATGACCCGATTATGTCCAACCGTCGGTTAACAAGTATCAAGACTACGCATCGACTTGACGAAACCGGATTAGTGAATATTTTATAAGTAACGCTCTCTTGCAATATACACGATATATAATATATATGTATATATATATATATACACACACACATATCGTGACGTACAAATTGTCAGATAATCGGCAAAGAGGAGATAGATGAAAAGAAATAGGTTAGGTCGAGAACGAAGATATTCTTCTGAACCAATAAATAAGAGGAAAAAATATAAAAAAATAACACGATTGGTCAGTGATGGTGGCGCAAAAATCAACCTTTTTCGTCAAACTAAGAACGACTTAACTTTCTCGAAGGATAACGCCTTCCCGTTTCCTTTCTCCCGGACGACCGCGAGAGATGGATTTACGCGGCGCCAAGAAGGAAAACGTAAATATACGCGACACCGCGCGCGCGCGCGCGCACACACACACATGGGAATATCCATGAGTGGGTTTCTAGTAAAAAGAAACAGAAGTGTCGCGACGTGAATACAGGTCACAACATCGCTGAATAAGCAACCAAGCGCGTGTATACCGCTGCTCTCCGCGTTCAGCAAATTACGTAAGGCCAGAACAGGAGCTCGTTTAAATACCGACACAATCAACGATGAATAAGTTACCCGTGCATGTAGCGCGCGCACCAGCGGAACGAAATAAGGGAAACGTACGCGACGCGTTCGTTCCATATTCGCGTTAAATTCGGCGAAAGTTACGCAATTCAGCAAGCATACGGTTTGGTGCTGACATCCTTTAGGACTTGCCATTAGAATTCGAGCCATACATCGAAATTTTCCGCCGCTACGTTTTGTACACTTCACGTTACAACGCAGAAAGCATTAAAAACTTTCTCTTTCTTTTCAATCTTTTCAAACGGCCATTTCGTTCGTACAATCTTATTTTTTTTCTAACATTGCACAGCTCACCGGAAGATTACAATGTTACACCTCTAATATTTTACAGTCGTTCGAACCCTACGTTTCAGATTAGTAGGTCGTTAGCATGCTTTATCGCTTAGAACGGAAGCTTGTTAACCGAGTCCGGGCAAGGCAAGAACGTCGAACTCGTAGAAAAACTAAACCAGTGCGTGCGCGGCCGGCATTGTTTACGTTAAGAAATATTTTTAACTTCATTTAACACACGCACCGCAAAAAAATGCAATCATGTTAACTGTTTATGTTATCTCGAACAATTTGGGCGCTGTATTCCTTTTTATTCGATAAATAATAATTTCGAAAATTTCGTCAAGTAACTACACGCAAGTCTATGTAATTAATCGTAATCTATTTCAAAAATAAAATAAGGCGACACGATTATCCTTTTCCTTTTCCTTTGGATTTCCCTATACGAAGCTCTGAAAATATTACATTTTTCTCAAAAAAAAAAAAAAAAACCGTTAGAATCGACAAACAACTTTCAAATCGACGAACCTTTAATAATTTTAAATATTACAATCGTTGTCGTTGATTTTATACTACAGAAGTAGTATATGGTAAATTAAAAAAAAGATGCAAATTGCACAAAGATGTGTAAAAGATTCGCGCGACAATAGTGAGACACCTGGAAATAGGACGGAAAAAGTTGAGAACCACCAAGTGCATTCGCAGTGTCACCTGCGAGCACGAACAATAATCGTTTTCGTAAAAGTCCGTTCGAACTCTGAAGAGGATGCTAATTTGTAGCGTAGCGTGATAATTAGCGACGCGTGTAAACACGTTCCTAAATTACGTTCTCGTTAAAGAAAATTCGCTGGGAACGACAAACGCGCACGTATGTAGGTCCTTCGCGTATAAAACGCATCGCATATTAATATGGTGCATATCACGAGATAAACAGATATAGAAGAAGACAGGCTGTCGACGGAAGAAGCGAGAGATACAAATGAATGATATTCTAGAAGCGTCTATCCAAATGGCGGTCAGCCGCATGACACGTACACTTAGCAGAATAAATGATTTACATCAGACCGTCGTGCTGCACCACAGACACTTCGGTGCCTTCGGCATGCTCTTCTGACGATAAATCATACATTTCCAGTAACGTGATATATTTAAAGAAAAAATACAAAGGGGGAATTGTATGCACGCGAGCATTGAATACGAACGAGTTCTCGAATGCGTGCAGTTACGCGTGCACACACAGATGAAGAAAGATTGAAAATTCTCTGCCGGGAAGTTTCTTTTTATAAATAAAATTTCAAAGCATGCAGCGCGATGTGCTGCCATCTAGCAATAATTCATAACAATTTTCATACTCGTCTGATATGTCAGAAAATTCGCTTGGTTCGCACGTGTATTTCGCAGCGTATCTGCAAACCAAACGAAAATCGTACGTTCCGTACGGTAATTTATCCGGTGCAAACAATTTGTCTCTACAAGTATTCCTCGCGCGTCTTGATAAGACAGATAAAACGGTTTGATCACTCGTAGGGATTCTACATGAAAATGAACATATTGTAATGAACTTGCAAATCGTAGGGAGGGATCTTGTGCAACGATTCGTATAAACAAGTACGAAATGCGAGATGCACGTACATGTAACGTTTCATCGGAAAGGTTGAAGCGTTGCCGAAGGTCAACGTCAAGATACAATTACACACAGTTCAGTAGAAAAGAGTATCTAAGTATCGAGTAGTAGATGAGCTCTCACGAAACGCAATTCCACGCAAATTTCTCAGAGAGTTGAATAGTATATTAAAAAAAAAAAAAAGAAAAAGAAGAAAAAGAAGAAAAAGAAAAAGAAGAAAAAGGAAAAGAAAAGATGGAATAATCAGAGCAGTGGCGAGTGCGGACTGAATAAAAAGAAAGACGCGTGGCTCGTTGGCTGGCGCGGCGTCTCCCGCCATATCACACTAGTCAGCATACTCGCACACCAAGTGTCATACACTCGCCACACGCGCGCACGCACACACACATACACGCACGCACGCACGCACGCAAGTATATATATATATATATATATGTGCATAGAGAAGATGGAACGGTTAAACGAAGAACTACGTGTGCATTGTATTGGTACGCAGCGAGTACAGACGGAAGATGAAACACGCATACAAATACACACGCACGAACCCGCGGAATTTTCTCCGGTGCGTGTGTGCACGCATGCACCGTGCACACCAGGGGCCGCGCGAGCAACGCACACGGCGTACACTGAGCCTCTTGGCGGCGCGATCTACGTGAGAAAAACACTGACTAACCTGTCGGAGGCGACTCTCCCTGTATTCCACAGGCTACAGTACTCCTGAGTACTCGTGTATTTTCACCAGCTACACTGCGATCACCAAACTAATCACTCTCTCACAAGGCGTTCTTAACGATTGTGTCTCGATCGGGAGATGATGTACGCGCGGCGCCTTGACTCTGTATTACGATTCACACTGCCTTCGCGGCGTCCACGGGTGACTTCGAGCCTCCCGTGGAACGATACTCGCTCGGATACGAGCTCTGGGGTCACACGCGCCCGCCCGACGCCCCAGTTCTTGCCGAAAATCCCTCGATTCAACGAAAAAATTGGTCGACAATGCGCGGAACTACGTTCGCGACTGTCTCCCTCGCTGGAGGAAAATGGCGGCCCCCGGCCATCCGAGTGACTCGCGCGCGCCACCGATACTTTCCGTCACCGGCCGAATATGTCCGAAAGTAACCGATCCTTTTCGATTCGGCCCTGCCGAACAGTTAAGTTAAATATCCGTCGATTTTCCCAACATTTTCGAAGTACAGCAGTCCAAGTAGCTTTGTTCTCGAACCTTTCCTTATCGTTGTATCAAACGGCGAATAATACACGTGTTAATTTCACACTCGTAAACAGTAATTCATTCTCCTTGCAGGATCATTCACTTTTTATCCTGATATCGTGCATTTGAAATTACATCATGTTTACGATAAATTCATCCGTTTTTGTAATGGAAAGAACATACAAAAGTTTTTGTATTTAAATAATGTTCAAAATCAAAATGTACAGGAACAACGCGTTAACGCGAAGGAATTGTTAGAATAGATTATTTTCTCTTTCTGGGGGATGCACACGCGATCGTTCGAGATTCACGATTACTTGATCGAAACTGAAGGGATTACCAGTAGAAAATTTTTCGAAAACTCACCTTTGTACAAAATCTTGATAAATTTACGTGAAGTAAAAGTCGCACATCACATTTCTAAAACATTAAACCACGCGTACGTTAGTATTTTCTATTTAGTTGCATTGTACTCGGGTTATATACTCAAATTTCATGATTGGTTGGAACTGAGCGTTAATCCGCTCCAATGGCAATTCAGAAACGCCAAGGATCATTGGCGAGAATAAGATGTAACATTTATATCAAATAAAGTTAACGTAACGATGAAGAGCATAGATTTTTTTGTCCCGGCATTATGCGCGTCGTAATTTTTTTACTATTGTAAAAAACTGCAAAATAAATTCTATTTTCGTAGAAATAATGACAAATTCTTTAATTAGTAATGTTCAGTCACATGATTTAGTCTGAGGATCATCCCTTATTTCTGTCGTTAATAGAGCCATCTACTGTAATATTATAATACTAACTTTTTTTATCATGCGTAAACAAAATGATAATTATCTTTATTAAAATAGTGCGAGAATTTTTCACGATTTTTGAAAATAGTAGCCCGTCAAAGTTGTTACACTTATTATCCTCCGTTTATATTTGTAATTTGTATGAAAGAAGATGAACAACTATGACACATAATAGCAAAGTACATTAGCTGTGACACACAATAAACATAATTTCTTTAGATTCTTGAATACAACTTATACAACCTCACGCGTAGATTGAGCATAACCAA
The DNA here is from genome assembly GCA_001276565.1 of Melipona quadrifasciata. Lineage (NCBI taxonomy): Eukaryota > Metazoa > Arthropoda > Insecta > Hymenoptera > Apidae > Melipona > Melipona quadrifasciata. Next base: position 118,687 of record KQ435721.1, on the reverse strand, counting down.
TATGTCAGATGTTAAAAGTCTCGAATACCCAACGTTAAAGGTATTTTTGTGATTGTCTTGTGATTTTTTCGTTTAATTAAATTTCTCAGAAATTTTATTATCGTTTATACGTTGTTTTACGTCAATTTTATGATTAGTTTTACTTTTTTTTTAAATTTAGAAATATTTTGTCATCATTTAAATTATCAAATTAATCTGGTATTCTGTTTAGGTTCCTTATGAACTCCTTAACAAAAAATTTCGGTTAGCACAAAAGGTCATAGATAGGGAAGCTTCGTATGTACAAACGGCGGCTAATGAATTAATGAAAGATAATAAAACTTCTGTTCCTGCTGGGGAGATGAGTATACTATTAGGCGGAGTTGTGGAGAAACTTCAGACTTTAAAGAGAAAAGCACAAGAATCTATTGCGGAAGAATTGCAAGCGGGCATGGTTTGCAAAAGACGTCTAGAACACTTAAAGGAACATGCCAATACTGCTCCAAGTGTTGTGAATCAGTGGCGGAGACAAAGGCTTGATAGAATGTTGATAGAATATTTCCTCCGTAAAGGCTATTACACAACTGCAACTAAATTAGCAGACAGTAGCGAACTCAGAGATTTAACAAATATAGGTATGTTGAAAATTAATGTTGTTTAGTATTTTCTAAAATATAAACAATAATGCTCGTTTCATATTTCTAGATGTTTTTATGGTGTCGAGAGAAGTTGAAACATCTTTGGCAAATCATGAAACTGCAAGATGTGTTGGATGGTGCCATGACAATCGATCTAAGTTAAGAAAATTAGGAAGTACCATGGAATTCAATTTACGTGTGCAAGAGTTTATAGAATTAGTACGACAGGATAGAAGACTTGATGCTGTCAAGCATGCTAGAAAATGTTTTACCAATTATGATCATTACCAATTGCAAGAGATTCAGTGTTGTATGGGACAATTAGCATTTCCAGCTAATACATCTCTCAGTCCATATAAAGATTTATTAGATGAAAAAAGGTAAATATATTTATAAAATTGCCTTGTTGTTGATTTCGTTGTTAAATGGTACGTTTATAATATATGGTACTTACAGATGGGATAGATTAATTGAGCAATTCAGACATGAAAATTATAGACTTTTCCAATTGGCAAGTCAAAGTGTTTTTACTGTGGCATTACAGGCAGGTTTATCTGCATTAAAAACACCTCAGTGTTATAGTGCAAACAAAGAGGGGAGGAACCCAAATTGTCCAGTGTGCAATGAAGCTCTTAATGAATTAGCTGTCCCATTGCCTTTTGCTCATTGTTCACAGTCCAGACTTGTTTGTAGTATTAGTGGAAAACCATTAAATGAATATAATCAACCAATGATGATGCCAAATGGATATGTATATGGAGAGCAAGTAAGGATAAATTTGTTTTATATAAAACATAGTTATTAATTTACTGAATTAATTTGCCACATATTGTTACCACATATTTTAGGCATTGGAGAAGATGGCTCAAGAAAACAATGGTACAGTAATTTGTCCAAAAACCAAAGAAGTGTTTCCGTATAAAAAGATAGAAAAAGTGTATGTTATGTAAAAATTATTGACTCAGATATTCAATTTGTATTATACACAGTGCATCTTTCATATTCTAACTCAGAATATTTACTGTTTAATACTGTATACCAATATTAACAAAGGGAATAACTTCTATTTTTAAGGAAATATTTTTTGCAAATTTTATTTGTGACCTCCTACTAGAATAAAATGTGATACAAATGTGTTATGGAAAACGTTCTAGTTTTTCGACATAAAAGGATATACAAATTATTATGATAATGTAGTTGGTTATTAAACATGAAATCAGTTTTTTGTTCTTAATCATTTATTTAACATCATCTCTACAATAAATTGAACAATTAAAACAATTCCATAAATCTACTTTTCAAGACGCATTTTGTAACCATGAACTTTGTAAGTATATTACAGTGATTCATATTTATATTTATAACTTGCATGCCCAAACCTTTCAACATAATAATGGTAAGGTTTATGTTATGTTTAACATTGGTGTAATCTGGTTTCTACTTTGTTATATAATCTTTTATGGTTTCATTTTCATGTAAAAAACAGATGTACCACCATTTAAATACTTTTTGAAGTATATCTTAATGAAGAAAGCCTAATCTACCTAATGATATGCATTAAGCAATTTTAGATGAAACATGTCCACAAGTGAATCAATATAAAAATATCCCTTCTATGCTCTATCAGCTTTAAATTCAATGATTTTCATTCATTCATTGGTTTTATTGAATTTTATTTATAATTTATTGTCTGAATTGCTTTATGCAGAGGATTGTCCTTCTAGGAATTCGGATTCTATATTTTAGAATAAAATTTGTGGTCAACTTGGGGTACAATATTTGAGGTAATTTAAGGTTTTCCAGTAGCAAGATTTTTTTATGTTTATGTATATATGGCTTTGACAATTAATTTAGCTGAGCATAATTTGAAGATGTGTATAGGAATATTAGTCATAACTGTGAATTGATAGAAATAGAGGGTAAACAGTATTATAAACAGTAAAACGGTATAGCTTACAATAGTGTATATAATAAAAATGCAAATTTGTAATTGTCACATGTTACTACATGTGGAAGCACTTAGACAGTATTTACAGATTTTATTAAATGTACCCAAACAAAAATCCGTACTTAATAACGTATATACTTTTTTTTCTTTTCTGTTTTACTGAAAAATAACATGTGTACACATATGTACATATGAGTTAATATGTGTAATAAAACTTATTAAGAGTAATTATATTTTAAATTTTGTGACTTGTTATAGATAACTTTCAATTTATTATAACTAAAGGTAAAAAATAAATAATAAAATAGTATACATTATAAAGTAATAAAAACACGCTTTTCATTCAATGTAAAATGTGTAACAATTCATTTAAATTTAAATGTAAACAAATACATTTCGTAAATATGTTATATATTATATGCATGTAACCTTATGTTTGAAACTTGTGAAATGTTCAATTTTGTGCACTATCTTATTGTTAGTTTTTTTTTTTTTACATATTGAACAAAAAGCAAAACAAGCATAACAACAAAAAAATCTAAATGAGGAAAAGAATAATAATTAGAAATACAAAATAAACTAAATAAAACAAATACATATTATTGTCTTAATATATATTTTGAAGTTGATATTAATCAGATCATTTTCAAATTACTTTCATTTTTAAATGTAAACCATTATTATTATTATTTACATTTAAACGTAAAATTATTTGAGGAGGCAAATTATCTATTTGAATAAAAAAAAAGTTAATCAAACATAAAAATTAATACATAAGATCATACAAAACACAAAATGTATACTTTGTAATTATATTAGTAAAGATAACACAACCGATTTATAACCAGAGTCGAAACATAATCATATGAGATATAATAATTAATAAGTTATTAATAAGTTATCAAAAGTTGTTGTGTGTAAAATATTTAGTTTAAAAAAAAATATATATAGTTTAATATGCTCTTTAAATGCATATATATGTGTGTATGTGTATGTGTTTCAATAACACTGTAAGTATTTTAAATTATTCACTATAATTAGCACATTACTGAGCATTTAACAAAGAAGAAAATGATGTTACATTTTAACATCTTTGTTGTTCAAATTGAATATAGCTCAATCCTAAATTTTGTTAGTACGAAAAGTTAACAAACCACAGTCTTATTATAAATTTGGTCTATGTAAATAACAATCATTAAATGTACAGATCTTTTGTGTGCTTATTTTAGCGGCTTTGAGTTAACTCATGTGAAAAACTTAATAACATACGGATATTAAGGCTTATTGGTCCAATTTAGTAGTAGTAATTTCATTGGGCAGTGATTAAACATTAATCTGATTATTATGAACTTGATACATAACAAATCTCTATTCTTTTTTTTTCAAATTTTAAATATTTTGTTATTAAACATTAGTTTGTTTTCAACAATACGAATCTTTTGAGGTATTATTTAATGTTTATATTTTTTTCTCTTTTCTTTTAAAATGTTGTAATAAAAATGTTCATGTTAACTCTAAATATGAATCAAACAAATAATGACATAAGATTTATTTTCAATTTCACCTTTTTAGGCGCTAAAAAATAAATTTATTTGTTGTCACAAATGTTAAAACAAGATTCTTCTGAAAAAAACTTGACAAATTCTGATCTTATTCTTTTCTTTGTGCCTTTTTTTGATTCTCCTACAAAGTCTTTACACGTACATTCGTGAATCTTGCACGTATTAAGATAACTCAAATGATATGTTTGCTACGAAGATGGGCATGACCATAGAAAATAATATTCCAATAAAGATCCCTGTAATTAATGATGCTGCCCCAAACATACCTGCTGTTGCCATATATTGAGAATCTACCATTCTAAAATAAAAATTCAATCTCTAATATATTTTAATATTAAAAATAAAAAGCAATTTTACTTTTTACTATTGTATAAATCTCACCTCGGACAATACATCATGGACAAAGAGGAAAAATAGCCACTACTTATTCCCATTGTAACGGCAATTAGAAAATAAACCCAGTCATTATTAATGTACACTGGTAATATTCTTGAAATACCATTTGGTTTGTAATTACACAACAAAAACAATGGTATATATAAAATACGTAAAACAACTGGGATTATTAAGTACTTTTTACTAGGCTACAAGGAAAAAAAACAGTAATTGAGAAATTAATTTCTAGATTTATTATTCAACAAATCTTTTGATTAAAAAATTTACTTACCCAACGATGCGATTGAACTACCAATTAGAGCAGTAACGTTGAATGTGAGAAAACACATGATAGTACTGTAATAATCTGATGGCACTATAAAATTAGGATCCGAACGTAGTACATCGGATTGAACAGATGGAAACAAAGAAAGAGTTACAAAAAATACGAAAAATGTGTTAAAGCACTGAGGGAAACATTGTTTGAATATCTTCCAGTAAGGCGGCGTATTATGTTTGTCTCTTGTACTGTTTTCCAACTGCCTTTTATTTATTCCTTTTTGATGTAGAAATTCACGATATCGGTAAAATCTCTATAATCAATAACAATTCACATAAAACATTACACTTAATTTGCAATAAAGCTTGTAAGAAAATTATAAATCTTACATTTATTGGAAGTGCAAAATAAGTGTCAAAGCATGCAAGAAGAACAAACAGAGCAGTTATAAAATAATATATTGCTGCAGTCCGAGGATTTGGTGCCATATATTGAGCAATAAAATTAATTATTGCTGTAAACGTTCCACTTATATTCTGAAAATAACATTAATATAATATGGCTGAATATGTATATGTTAAATAAAGTTTTATTATTTTGTATAAAATTGTTCAAGTTCTTGTTTACCGAGCCTAAAATAACAGCTCCTGTGTATTTTGTGGGTAACTTTGCCACCATACCAAACACAGAATTTTGGTAAATTCCATTAGCAGCTGAAAAGTATTTCATAAATAAAAATTAGTACTCTGTATGTAGGAGAACAATTTGATACTAAATGAAAAAAATGAAATGCGATTTAAGATTAATGTATTTTCTAATTCTAAAATAAATATATTTCTTTAAAATACATAAATGACTGTTATTTTGGAATTTTTACAAAAATAATTTTATCTTACTGTTTAATATAATAACAGAAATCATGGTAATCCAGAAAAAGACACCTGGCCAACCAGAGCTATCAATCATTGCCAAAATAACGGTACATACAAATATCAGAACTTGTATGACGATGCCCCATACTATACGTGTTGTCAAATTGCCACTAAAAGAATTTAAAAGTTGTCTTAAATACCGATACTTGTCCTCATTAAGCATCTATAGATTATCATATGATGACAAAGACTATCATACAATGAAAATACATTAAAGAATACATTTTTCCGAAAATAATAAAAGATAACGCGTTATAATTAAGATTATACAAAAGATACACACCCAAATTGCATGAATACATTTAACCAATTAAATAGCAGATTTGGTACTTGTGCTGCAAATCCTAAATATGCAAGAAAGTTACTGGCGTAGTTTGATTGAATTCCAATATATTCCTTAGAGAGTTTATAATTAACAAAATACTAAAAGAATAATTAAGTTGATTAAAAATTCATAGCTCATGTAAAATTAGTAAGTAAAAAAATATACTATAAAGAGTTATACATTTTTTGCTGTTATAAACATATTCCACGGCATCAAGACACCAATTCCATGAAGTACCATTATACAGAATACTATATTTAATCTAAAATCATATAAAAAAATGATTAGACTGAATTTTAAAATTATAGTAAATTATATCAAAAGCGTGAAATTATATTTATGTACATACCTATCTTTAGGAGGATTTAATTCAAGATCTGCTTGATCCATTGTAACTCCTTTAAAATTCAATTCATCATCAGGTCTACCTGTACCTTCCCAACCAGGAGAAAGACGAACAGGCTCAGTACCTACAATGAAAGATCCAGTTTTTCCAGTATGACTTTGACAACACATATACAAATATAATGATACTGCAGTTAGAGAAGAACACTTAAGAACACTTTACTAATGCTCCAATTTGAAGCAATTTATTAATTGAGTGATGACAATACAAACATTTGATAGATACATTACACAGACATATGATTTCATATTTATATCTTAGGTTTATGTAATGCAGAGTATAAAAAGAATATATAACAGCATGAATCTTTTGAATTGCATGGACATTATGTTTACATCCTATAAGAAATGAAATATTATTTACCATTTACTGCTATATAATATTTAAAAGTGTTATATGAAGTTTTAATGTAATCTGGAAAGGTTTATATAAAATTTATATATTATTTTAGTTGTATTCCATATCTGGTTAAATTATGCTCCTGTTTAATATATTCATTATATTATGCTGTAAGCACATACAATAAAATAAGAAAGAACATATTAATATCAATCATTAAAATCTAATTATGATATAAATTAATTCATAATAATGATTTTAATAAGACAAAACATATATATATTATTTTATAATGATATGTTATTAATACTTTTTATTTCTTAATATATTTATAATTTTTTTTTAAATAAAAAATTATATTCTATATCAAACATATCTATTTGTATACAATATAATGCAATTTAATAATATATATATATTTTGAAGTATTATAAATAAAAGTTATTTTAAAGAGTCACTTAGGATATAATTGCATTTAATTTAACTTATCTTAACATGCATATGCAAAGTATTTGTCTATGATAAAAGATATCTAGAGAGACACATGCTTTTTTTTTTCATTTAAAAAAAAAAGTTACTTGCATTATATAATGATAAATTAAAGATACTACATAATATTATTGTATGGAATATTACACAGATCATATACTTTATAATGTTTTAAATATTTAAAAATATGAGCGTTTGTATACTAACTTTTTAATAGTATTGACAAATTAAACTAAAAGTTATCAATTAGAAGATAAAAGGAAAATAAAAAAATAAAAAAGATACAATATCACATTAATATCTAAAAATATATATGTACAAATAATACTTAACATTTCATAATAAACGGTTCTATTTGAAAATAAATCTTGAACACGCGTAAGCCGAAATTCTGAAGTGTGTGAAAACTACAACATTCAAAGTGAATTTTGTGAATCTCCGTTACCGAGGGACCGGTTTGGTAGAATATTTATGATGAAAATAAAAAAGGAAAAGAAAAAGAAAAAGAAAAGGCACATTTCTCGGAAAGATGAATCTTTTGGCATTTAAAACATAGTGGCAAATTTGAAACGATCAACGTTTGAAAGAGTGGTGAAAAAAAATGCGATAAAGAAGCTAAGTAGTATATACCTTTCGCGGGCACGATGCGAGTTCCATTCGAATCTTTTAATAAAGTTTGTTCCTCGGGACCCACACTGAATTCCTTCTTTGTGTAACTGCCCGCCATTTTTCCGCAGTTTTCAAACTTAAATCAAATTAAGGCCTATGCAATATTGAAGGTTAATACACTTCAAGTGTTAGTTGGGTGGTTGAGATGAATTTTCGATGATCGTTTAGTCTGAATACGGTCTCAATTTCGCCAGATGGACGGATGTTGTTCGAAATTCAAATAATCATCGAAAAGCTTGAATTACAGGAAAATATTTAATTGCCATTTGCAGAGTTCTCCCAATTATTGTTGGATCTCGTTTTAAAAAGTGATACTTTGTAAACTTAATATCGGTATCACTGCATATTCAGTAGTTAAGGCTTTAAAGTTATGAATAGAACTGTTCTCCAACGTGCGAGACGTACCATCTTTCTGCTTTATTTTTATAGGTTAAGATAAGATAGGGGTTAGAGTTCGTCAAGTGAGCTCCACGCTGCGCGGAGATTCACGAACTAGCTCGAGATGTTGCGATACGCGCGCGCATCTGTAATATTCGAATCAACAAACAGAAAAAAAAAGTTTGCACGATAAACTCAATTGGTATGATTAATGTATAGGCAATTATCATTTCTTGATCGATGCGTTTATATCAAGTATTTCCGTATTTGGAAAGTATTGTCAATACCTTCTGTATATAAAATAGAAAATTTTGTATGTTTACGCGAATAAAAAAGAACAGAACGATGCCGCGGTTTTCATTTTATGTTCGAGCACAAAATTGTGGAATTTTATTTTTAAATGCTTTTGGTATATATCGTCGCGTTTTTATATGTACGATTTTTAAAAACGACAGTTGTAAATAATTTTTAAAAATCTTTTTATTAACTCCAAGTTTCAACTTGATACCGATTCTCATTTTCCAATCGTTTGACAAAATTTTCTGCTTCTTCTTCAGTTGATTTAGTTATTTCTTTAATTAAATTAACAAATTCTTCACGAACGCAATTTGGCATATTTTTAGAATTACCTGCTAGATAAATGTTACCATTTCTATTAAGAAACTCCCAACAGAGTTGTTTCTGATTACGTATAACATGTTGTACATATCTGAAATGTGTACAAAAAAAATGCGAGTGATACATTTAATTAAATAACTTACATATTTAAATTTTATATTCTTACATTTTATGCTCTTGATCTCTGGAGAATGCACAGAATAAATTTAAACTTTTTTGCAATGATAAATATTCAAAATCATCTTTATAATGGTAATCTTTTTCCTTGTTTCTACAGCCAAAGAAGAGAACACAATCACTTAAATTGTCATTTAATGCACATTTATCTAATATAGCTGAACGAAATGGTGCAACTCCTGTTCCAGGGCCAATGAATATCATTGGCTTATCGTATTCAAATTTAAACGTTCCTTTTTGTAGCCAAAATATTATTTTGTCTTTCTCTTTTAAACTTGCCAACCAATTAGAGCACAATCCATACCTTGGCTCTACCAGTTTTGTTTTATATTTTACTACAGCTACTAAGAGATGAATTTCATTTTCAGTAATCTTTAAACTTGAAGCTATGCTAAAAGCTCGAGGTTTTATCGGAGACATAATCTCAAATAATAATTTTACATTTAATTTGCTAGTTGTATGAGGAAAGTCTGCTAGTAACTCCAAAATAGTTCTTCTTGGCCTATTGATGTAATTGTATAATTCTTCTTGACCACTTGCTGTTGTAAATTCACATAACTTTTCCTTTTCTAGTTCATTTTCACTAATAACTGATAATAATTGCATTGTAGATCTGCGTGGTTTAAAGCTTAAATCCCAATATTGCTCTACAATTTGATGTAGAGTTAGAATTTGCTTTAGAACATTAGGCACTTTAATTTCTTTTTCAGTTACTTGAATTAGCATATCTGGATTTAATTGTACATTATTATCATTTAATATATTAAAAAATCTTTCAATCTGTCTTGGAGAGTTCTTGGGTCTAACGTATACTATATCTCCAGGTTGATAATTAATGTTATCCGATCTAAATTTAATCAATCTAACATCTTGAAAATGATCTTGTGCAGTGGTTCTTGTATTTTCAATTATTGTGCCTACTTTTTCTTCATTATTGGTAGACACTTCTTTCATGAAAATATCATGAGTTAAGCAATATTCATTATTCATGAAATTTCTATTTATCTCTGAAATATGAAATCTTTCAATTATGTTACTTTGGTTATTGATCAAATCTATTGTAGAAAGGTTAAATGTATTTCCAACTTTTGTCCACATTTCTTCTAACCATGAATCAACGACAGCGTCAATTCCTAAATCATGTTGATCATCTGCCAGCCCAATAGGTAACAGTTCCTTTGCGCCTAATTGCATCAACCTTTTGTTCAATTTCTTTGCTGCAAAATTAAATTTTTGATAGGAACTATCGCCTAAACCTAATATTCCATATTTTAAATTGGTCAGCAACGTTGTTGGTAGATTCTTTCGCAGTATAAGTCTCCAGAAATGTCTCATATTATTAGGAGGATCTCCTTGGCCTGTAGTTGCCACCACAAACAGCACCATTTTCTCTGAATCAAGATTTTCAATGTGATAATCGTTCATTGCAGACACGCTGCATTCCAGGCCTTTTCTGAAATGAAATAATGTGATAATCGTTCATTGCAGACACGCTGCATTCCAGGCCTTTTCAGAAATGAAATCAAAAAGAAACTTGTAAAACGATATTTCTAACATTGGCATCTTTGATTGTTCCATAAAACAGCAACGATAAGATTCTTGATGGCAATTAATAATTTTAAACTTTCCAAATGCAAAGTAATATACGTATATATCTCTGTACACATGTACACAATAGAGGAAGGACAATAACAAAACCTTTTGGCACTTTTCCAAATCTGTTCAGCCACATCTTGTGCAGTACCTGTCTCGCTACCGTACAATATCGTAATTTTCATAATGTTCTTTGCCATAAAAAGATCTCAGCTGCAAGTGTTCTGGTAAAAAAGTAGCTTGTGTCGCGTCGCAACCGCTCTATTACTGATCTTCAGCTGGCACACCGTGACGTCATTGGTTGTTTAGCAGACGATGTCTGGAAAAACATAAACGCGAATGTGGTACGTAAACAGTAAAAAGTAGAAAGAATTGTTAAACGTCTTACTCAATCAAATGTCAAGGATAGATGTCGAGGCTAAGTCCCATTTGGCACTTGGCCCAAAATATTTATAAATAAAAAATAACTTTCTGCGCGCGTTGCATGAACGAATGATTTACCGCGACTATTTTGTATTATAATTATGCCGCTCAAGGATTGCTTATACAATGCAAATATCTCGGTAAATCTACCTAGTTTCTTCGCGAAACAGAAGCGACTGAATTCCTTTGAAATTAATGCAAGAGTATCGAGCAAGCAAAAGAGAGCAAAGGAAGGAGAGATTCGTAGTGCATGTTAAAAGCCGGAAGTTGATACGACACCACCAGTGCAACCATAATACGAAATATCCGTGACTATTTGCAATATTCTTCGATGAATGATCATTTGCGTACGAGTCTCGATAGCTTTCGCGAGCAAATCAATTTACGAACGAGTCGTAGTTAGGATCGTCCGCGGGCGAATTGCGTGACGTAACTACGTCGGCCGACGAGACATGAGTTGGCAGCACTGACGTCTGTTTGCGAATGATTGTCAAAACCTATTTTCTCAACGAAGTCCGCAGTTTTGCATGCCAGTATCGTAGGAAAACATCATGACTGCGTTCGATTCGTAGAGGGAAAAGAGGCGGAGAGTGCAGCCACGAGACAGATAGCGTATCCGTTTCGTAGGAGTGAGTGAGTGCAGAGAAAGGTTTCTCGTCTCGTTTCGCTCGTCGCGTTTCACCCGTTCGACGAGTGACGTGCCTCGGGTCTTCGTCGGTGGAGAAGATTCACTTGGATATTCACGCAGAAACTCGAGAAGACGCGAGTTTCCGCCTTCGCGAAGAATTCATCGCGCGACCGTGCGTCTTAACCTTTTTTTCTATTGTTTTAAATGCGATTAAAGCGGACCGCTAGCCGTGGTGTGTGATTCCTACGGATCGACAACTGTCCCTCACGTCACTTTCGTCAGCGATCGACCGATGCATAGTACTTCGATGGAGCTTATTATTCGCGCGTGACACCAACTTTCGGGACACCAGGCTCGACTTTTGCCAGGTAGCCCCAATTCCGATCTACCACCACTTGTATATAAGCTTTACTTTGTTTCGGACAAATTCTATTCATCCGTTTATCCTTGACGCGACGCTTGCACGACACGCAGAGGTCAGTCACATTTCAAACTTTGATTACAGTTTACCGCGTTTTGGTTTCGAAATGTCTTAGCCTTGTTCAAAGATTCAATGTCACGCTACCCTAGAAACATCCGTTTCGTACACTGTTATTATTCATATTGTGTATGTTATTTGTATTGCGATTGTGATTTATTCAAATAATGTAAATAAATTGCCTCCTAATGTGTTCTTCACTTTATGTTATTTTGAATATACGTTCGTCACAAGATTATCTACGTTAGTAGAGTTGTTATTTTTGTTACTATTTAGTGCATTTCACTCATCATTATTTCTAATGTGTCACGTTCCTTTCTTTATTAGTTATATCGTTTCTTTATTTTGCAGATTTTGGTAGCTGTCTACATTTACATAACTGTGGCAGCTTTTATTTTCCTACATACGATCAACATGTTTACCACATGACATGAACTTCATTCTCTGACAAGTACATAATATATATCATTAATATTTATGGAAATTATCTTTGCGTCGTATTTTATGACACAAAATATGAGAAATTTTATTATTACATGCAATAACAATTTAACAAGTATTTAATGTAACTTTTGACACCACGTTTATGCTTTATAAATAATTTTAAGTAGCGTACTAACATCACATTGTCTATACATTAAAGACAATAATATTTACACAATAAAGGGCCATATAGAGAAAATGAATAGCAGGCTTGAAGAACAAGAATCAAAATGGACATGTGAATATTGTACATACGAGAATTGGCCTTCATCACTGAAATGCACAATGTGCAGAGGTGCCAAGCCTTTGTTAGGGGAGGATATTTATCGCCTAAGAGATCCAAGTCCGCAGAGGTCTGGATCGAACGTTGCATCTGGCCCAGTAACTCATTTAAGTCCAACAGATTCTTACAATCTTAGTTCTCAAAATGTACCATTGGGAAAGTGGTCTTGCGCAATGTGTACCTATCTTAATTATCAAAATACCACACGTTGTGTTCAGTGTGGAAATAGAAAACCTACAGGTCTCAATCAGTCAATACACTCCGTAGCCTCGAATTTGCACGAACATCTAGCACCTCTTAGGCTAGGAGATCCGCCACCAAACTCAGGATCAAATCCTCCTCCAATAAACTTACATCCGGAAAGATATTACAATTTACAAGCTAATTTACATCCTGAGAAGTGGTCTTGTCTTATATGTACTTACGAAAATTGGCCAAAAGCCACAAAGTGTGTGATGTGTGGCAATCCTAAAGAAAAAGATAAAAGAGACAGAACGACTAATAATGTGGCTGTTATTTTACCAAGTCCAGAAAGAGATCATAGTCAACGTAACTTACCTTCTCCACCTCATGCACCTTATATACATCAAAACCAGAGAGATGAGAATTTGGCTGTGGGACGAAGGTAAACCTATTTTTTTATATTTGTTTTGAGAATGATTGATTATTAATCAGAATTTATTGGTAGAATTAGTAAGAAAATTGAATCTATTCGAATCTATTATAGGTTTTCTTATATTGTAGGAATTCACATAGATATCCTGATAGCAGAAATGACAATTTGTCAACTCCTCAATCCCCTAATAATTGTGATTATGAGCGTAGACTAAAACAATTAAGGCGTCATACTGATTGGTGCTGGTTAAATGCGTGTCTTGGCATTGTGGAAGGTGACAATGCTCCCGTTGAAGCTTATTTGGCAAGTGGTGGTGATCCTGCTCGTCAATTGACGCATTCAGAAGTTCTGCTTCTAAATAGAAGTAGTGCTTTTGATGTTGGACATACCTTAGTACATTTAGCTATTAGGTCTGTGGGAAGTAATTTTTGACAAAGGATTTTTTTATAAAGATATTTTTATTTTATATAATTACATGAGTTTATATATTCTTTGGCAATTTATCAATTTGTTCACATGTAGCGAAGTAAATCAACTATTATTGAGAAAGATATAATCTTCAAATTGTCCTTTATACAATTCTGTTGTATTTTTAACAGATTTCAAAGAGAGGATATACTAGCAACATTATTATCACAAATTGAAGGTTCTGGATCTGGAGTAAAAAGAGTACCAAGTTATGTTGCACCAGATTTGGCTGCTCAAATACGCAGACATGTCACTAATAGTATCCGGCTACGCAAGGGTTCTTTTCCGTGTTATTTTGTCACTGATATAGCTACATTTGCTTTGCCTGCTGAGGTTACTATAACATAATTTTTTCTTTGTATTGCGGGATGTTAAGATTCGTTAAAGATTCATTTCTAGATATATAACGTTAGTTACATAAATAATATTTAAATATAAAATTACTTATTAGGTTGAAGATTTACCAAGTATAGTGCAAGAACAAATGTTGGAAGAGTTATTGGACAAAGAAGCTCAACAACAATTAGAAGGTGGTGGTGGAGAACCACCAGCATTAAATTGGTCTTTAGAAATTACCGAACGTTTGGGAAGTCGCTTACATGCACTTTGGAATAGATCTGCTGGAGATTGTTTGTTAGATTCTGCAATGCAAGCTACTTGGGGTGTTTTTGATCGTGATAATGCTTTAAGAAGAGCTCTTGCTGATTCTCTGCAACAAGCTGGTCAATTGTAAGCGATTCTTATATTATTCTTTTTACCTATTTTTCTTTGTGTGTATGTTATAACAACATGTATTTTTATTAATGCAGTTTTTATCCTCGATGGAGAGAATACGAAGCATCTCAAGCATCTAGAATGTTGGATTTTACGTTAGAAGAAACTCAGTGGCAAGAGGATTGGGAAAGTTTACTGGCAACGGCTGCTCAACCAGGGAGTGCTTTGGAGCAGTTACATGTATTTGCTCTTGCCCACATTTTAAGGCGACCTATTATTGTTTATGGGGTTAAATATGTTAAAAGTTTTAGGGGCGAAGATATAGGTAAATATCCATTGCGAAAAAAATTTCATACGTGCACTTATCGTGTGATTAAATGAAATATTTTCATACAGGTTATGCAAGATTTGAAGGTGTTTACCTTCCACTTTTATGGGAACCTTCATTTTGTATTCGTTCGCCTATTGCTTTGGGTTATACGCGTGGACATTTCACGGCTTTAGTTCCCATCGAACCATACGCATCGTCCAGAATACCACCTCTTTCATCTCACGGTGGTGGTAATGGTCCGCTTCAACAGTTGCAAATACAAATGCAGACAACATTCATGCCGTTAATGGACCGAGAACATAAACTTTTACCAATACATTTTCTGAGTTTGGAAGAAGTAGGCCGAGAGGAATCTATTTTAAAAGAATGGCTTGACGTATGCAGAACTGAAGGTGGTATTCTTGTTGCGCAGCAAAAACTACACAAGAGACCTTTATTAGTAGCACAAATGTTAGAAGAATGGCTAAATCATTATCGGAGACTCGCGTAAGTAATTTTACACTTGAAAACATTTCGTTTGGTATACATTTTGGCCTAGATATAGAGTTAAATTATTTTTGTCGTTACAGTCAAACTAACAATGCACCTTTTTTGAGACCAGCAGTGTTACAAGATTACAGTAGCGATGGAGATACAGAAGACGAATAACGAGGTGGAATCGAAGTTATCAGATTCAACCGAGAAGAGCTTTTTCATGATTTCTCCTAGTTTAATACAAGATCTCAGAGATTCGCAGTTTTCTGAATACAGCAGAAGAAAGTGTATGAATGTTACGACACATACGTTCATTGACAATGTATCATTTTTGAATGATATTTGTACATTAATATTGGTTATTGAACCACAGAACATATAAAATCTCATCGATTCGTATTATTTAATTATACAAGTAGTTGCTGTACTATTCTGTTGTTACTTAATCACGAGACTGCGCAATAAGTAGTTCTGTTGCCAAAGTGCGATTTTGGGTATCAAAGCAGTAAGTTAACGAGTGAAATTTTTTGTTACAGCTAGTAATGTTTCAATTAGAGTTAGTTCTTTTTCTCGATAAGTTGATTATTATCGAGGATGTGTAATGTTAATCTTCACAATATGTTTACGACTAAACTGTTGTGTCTGTAACACTAATAAGAGTTCCTTCGACGTGCGATGACCAAAGTAAGGTCATGATTCACCTTCCAAAATATCAAATCAAGTCAAGTACTCTCTATCCGAATACATTCATATTCACGAATAGTAAAATCCACATAATGCCAGAAATAATCATAGATTCATGTCTTAATATCACTTGACAACCATTAACGATGTTAAAGTCACTTCTACGAAATTATATAAATTATATAATAAAATTTTGACAATTCTGAACTCGAGATAGAGTATTCAGTTTATAACATTTATGTATAATTAGCTAGCAAGTTTATTTTCTTTATTCAATGAGAAGAGCACAACAGTTGTTTAACATTAGTAATTGCATTGTAATTCTCTGAGTCTCTTGGAGTTAGAAATTGTTAAACTACAAGCTGAAAATGACAAGGATCCAAAATATATAGATAATCTGCTTCTTTGTGATCTCGTTGGGAGACACAAATTCGATCTCTATCTCTCATTGTTGTGAATAAAATGTATGAATAATTGTATATTTTGAGTTTAAAATCCACAATGGGGTAGAAAGTTCGTATCTTAGTTATAATTAAGATTTAATGTAAAAAACATCGATAATTTGTTTTTTGGTTGCTTTCACAAAATGTGTCACAAAAATTGTGCAAAATGCATTACTGTTATTGTATTCATAGAAGGTAAAGAAATTAAGAGTAAAAGGATTTTCGTTTGTAAATTATGAAAGAAGAAAGAGAAAAGGAGGAAAAAGTGTATTGTATTTGACGAAGAATGTAAATTAGATGTTTGTAAAGATTATTGGTTGCACTTTTTGTCCGATCATACGTGTGAAAGTACTCAGAAACTCTGGTACGACTTATGTGATTTTTAAAGATAAGTAAACCTAAAGGCCGGAAAAAGAATTCTGTAATCGTCCTTCGATCACTTGTTAACTCTGAGCTGTGTTAATATTAATGTAAAAGTGAGTTGGCGAAACCGAATTACAACGACACTTTTCTCTTGGATTAGAGGCAAGGCGCAGCGTTGTACTTTTTCCGTAGTCGCTTCCGGTATGTGTAAACGTAAATGAAGTATCGATTAAGATGTACTTTTTGCTGCGCGGACGAAAACAAAGGAGGTGAATGGAGCAAACGGAGGAAGAAGGAAGGAAGGGAGGGGAAGAAATTGAAGATGAAAAGGCGGCGGCGGGAGGGGGGGGGGGGGGGGGGGGGGGGGGGGTGTAAAAAGTATGGCAAGAGCAACATTGTGCAAGTGGATCAATCGTACGTGTGGTGTAGTCACCACGAACATAGCAGTAAAATAGAACTTTTATAAAACAAGGTAAAAAAAAAAAAAAAGAAAAAAAAATGAAGAAGCGAATGAGAACAAAGAAACAAGTAGTACTATTTAAATACCAAGTTATATGCCTGGTGTGTGTGAGTGTATATATTATATACACTGTATATGTAATACGAGATATTCGTGAATGGACAAAGATTTAATGGTAACTAGCTCGGCCAAATAATGAACCCTAATCAAAAAAGTACAAAAAATCGTAAGAGGGAAATGATAACGTTTCTGTATGAGAACGTGTTATATTACACATGTGGTACAGCTTAAAGTTTAGTCTCGTTTTTACTAATTCTAATGTAGCCTCTAGTCCTTTTTAGCACTGTCGTTTTTTCTAATCACGCGCGCAGCACGTGATTCAATTATTGCGTGATTATCTGAAGAGCTCGATAACGTTCGGATAGAAGAATGATGTTTCACAAGTCAATTCCAAAAAAAAAATTAGAAAAAAAAGGAAAAAATGAAAAAAAAAACAAATGTTTAACGAAGTAACGCCGTGTCGAATGAGCAACGACTTTATCGTTATTTTATACTCTTTCTTCTGTTTGTTCTTTTACATTTTTTTATTTTTCCCCCTCCCCCTTCGCCTCGTTTACGCGAATTCAAGCGACAAGAGTACACGATCATTTTTCATCTGTTTGAAGAGAAAAGAAAAAGAGCGAAACGTTCTCGGGACACGGCGTTACAGTACGGTGGAATTATAATGTAAAAAGATCAACAAAAAGAAAAAAAAAAGACACTCTGATGGTGTATTTTCTTTCCCCTCGTTAATGTGTAAGTGTTTCTCGCTCGTGTTGCCAGAATTTACTCTTGGCAGGTGATAAAAGAAAAAAAAAAATATAAAGATTTAAGAATTTAATTGAAATCAGATAGAAGTCTAT
>KQ435721.1:78613-89445 GCA_001276565.1 Melipona quadrifasciata | reverse complement strand
GGAAGACTTTTTCAGATAGTTTAGCGAATCCTTGGATGTTTCATTCTTGTTAATGCAATGAAGTTTATTTCGTTTTTTGTAATATTTATATAATTACATATATCGTTATTGTCACATATATATTATTCCGTCTTTTCCGTAACGAAAACTTATCAAAAGCAATTTCAAGTGTCGCTAGATTCTGAACTTCGCCAGAAGTTGGTAAATTCTACCGGTGATTCTTTTGACGAAACGAAGAATAGTGGATTTGCAAATGTACATTTACGGACGATCGAAAAATATTTACGTGCGTGCGTGCGCGAAACGTTTGGCAAATATGGACTTACCCGAGGGAGACTATTATCTCGTTTCGTGGATGTATTGTCGAGTCGATAAAAGAAGAAGAAAAAAAGGATCGAACACTCGCACGCGACGAAATATCGACAAAGCCCGCACGTGCGTGCGCGCACAAACAAAGTTCGGTATCGTGGATACAAAGTATCAGGTCGACGTTTGCGAGTGTTTGTCCATTTTGTCGAAAAATGTTTGAAGGTAAATTCCATATGCTGAAACTAAATTGCGAACGTCCGAACTACCGACGACTAAATCTAACGAAACTTATCTAGAGGAAGTGTCAAAGTGCAGGAGGACTCGCTAAAACGTTTCAACGTAACAGAGGAAAACGCGACGAACAATTATTCGTCGTCGATCAGTTTTCGACTCTTTTCCACCAGTCCAGTTTGCAGATTCTTCGTGAACGTGTTCACACGTTCGAAGAAAATCGCGCAAAACAAGTTGCGTAGGTGTTTCCCTTCCTGCACGCGACATCTTTTAATTGCCGCACCAGGTGCAGCCTCCGTGCATCTCCGAGGACACGGGTCTTAATGAAAATTTACCTCGAGCTACCGCGATACTTTTCCATTAACGAGGCCGACCGCTCGTTGAATGCCGTGCCCCGATTTAATCGTTGCCAAACGTCGTTTTGCACCACTGTCCTCTCACTTCGAGCGTCACGCAAACTTCCAGGCCTCGCACTGAATTCAGAAAAAGAAAAAAAGAAAAAGCAGTAGAAATTTCGTGGTTTAAAATAAACGTGGATAAAGTTTGTCTAATTTAGGAATGTAACAGATACCGAGAAAGTCCGAATACGAATTATTATACGATATTAAAAACTATTTATTCTCACGATCTTCACTCATGACTCGCTACTCACTGTACGATCACATTCAAGATCTGCGCCCTTGAAACCTTTGTCCATCGCACATTCACACACACAATCGTACCGTCTTGAAACAAACAGTTTCCCAAGCCTAACCTTTGCTCTGATGATCGGACGCGCAGCAGGCGACAATTTCTTGGAATCGTTCTTTCCTTTTTTCCTTTTATCCTTTTTCTGTGTTGGTTTTACCTGCACATACAACGTAAGATAATTTAGATTTTTTGTACTTGAAGGCCGGTTCGCGGGAAAAATTTCAAACTTTGCAATTGCCTGCCCTGCTAGTGGAATTGCCTCGCTCTTAGGCCGCGCAGGAATAAGTTTCGAGTAATTTCCAAGACTTGCTCTATCTCACAAATACACCTCAATGTTTTCAACTATTTTTGATAATTTTTAACAATGACAATATTTTAATAATCAATCAATATAATATTAATTATAACATTAGTCACGTTACAATGTTCATCACCGCCAATTATTTCCTCGAAACACGGTTTTCACACACCTCTCATTCCCACGGGTTGATCGATCGATCGTTAACGCAAACTTAATATTATAAATAGCGCGATCGAGTCTCAATTGAACCCGACCATAACCTAAATTCTGCCGGATCAGATCGTTGCGTGTATCACCCATTCTAGTAATTTTACGCGGTGCAGACGAGAAGAGGAGCAGGAAATCGAGAGCAACGAGCGAAAAAGCGAGGGGCGCGTTACCAGGGACACTATCTCCCCGTTGTAATCTCAATGCTCTCTCTTTTCCGCGGTTTTGGCAATCGCCAATTCCTGCCACTGCCATTACTTTCGAATTCGACTCTTCGAGCTCCGACTCCCACGAGCTTACGAGCATACGAGCTTCTTCCGATTTTTATTTTTATTTTTATTTTTATTTTTCCAGATTTGACTCTTGTTGTTTTGAGCAGAAGCTCGTTGCGAGATTCGTTCAATCTCCAGGCATCCCGTGTTGGATGGAGAGTTTCGGTTCGCTCGAAATAAGACGTCGGGGGAGAAAGTGAAGGATGGGCTGACTTAATTGACCGAGCGAACGATCGATCGATTAATCCCAATGGGTAGAGGGGAAAGGTGGGGGGAGTTGGAGGCGAGATGTAATGTTTGAGGAAATAATTGACGGTGATTAAATTGCAATGTGATTTAGCCGGAAAGAAAAAAAGAAAAAGGAAACAGGCTAATTTTATTAGACGATGTTTTGTTCGGGTGAATCGATACCGGCGCGAAGAAAATATTAAAATCAATTTGCTGGGAATTATTATTGGAGGCGCTTGTTTTGCAGCTTTATTTTTCATTTAATCACCACCCAGGGGAGATTATTTCTGTCCCGTTTATTTTTCCCTCGTTTTTCTCAATTGAAATACCTTTCAAATTGGTCATTAGCAGATATTGAAAATTCTCGTTACTGCGAATTTGGCTTCCTAAACGCTGTTTCATGTACATATATGTATTTCCATTTAATGTATTATTCCAGGAAGAATGTGCCTTTTTATCCGTTTCGTTTCAAAACTCATCAAAACACAGTCAAATTGCCGACAGACGGACGCTTAATTGAAAGAGGGGAATATAAGCAGCTTGCCCACGTACAGGATGTTTTTGTTTAAATTTTCGCTTTCCGCCTATTTCCACCGACCGACCAAAGTGCAGAGATGTATTTCCATTTTCCAGAAGATGTGACGCTGTGCGCGACAACATTATTTCCTCGAACGAAGAAGCTTTAGAGAAGAAATTCTCGTTTCGATTAGAGATAATTCTATGCTCCGATATGTTCTTTATTTCGTTCTCGGACAATTCTGCTCGTTTCTACTCGTAAAATAAACAGTGTCGAAAGTTTCCTTTGGAAATGTTGCATCGCGTTCCACTCACTTCCCATCCTTTCGACTCCGTTTTATAATTTAATTCCTCGGAATTTCACCACGCAGCGACGTGTCGTCGTCGTTTGGATTTTTAAAACTGTTTCTTTACGATTAATACCAGAGAGTATCCACCTTTTCAGGTTAGTTTATTTTTATTTATTATCACTGAAAGTGATTTTTATTGATTGTAGCCCAGAAAATCGGGCCTCTTCAGATGCAACGCTGATGCAACGAAAATTAGCGATTGGTTGATTTGGGTCACGTGATTCGCGAGGGGGCGTGGGGTAGACCTCGAGTAGGAGTGGCGTTGTCTGGTACTGAGCGATCGCGCCTGTAATTTGTTTTCTATCGATTCAAATGTTTGCGTATCGATAAAATTTTATGGCAAAAAAGTCGTTTTCATTTCCTAGTCAGAACAGTTGCTTTCAGTGAGACGAATCGTACTGGGGTACAAGTCGTGCAGTTTTTTATTTATTTTTATTCAATATTTTTATCGTACCTCCGCGAGAAGATCGTTTTTTGCAGAGCAATTTCGAAACCGGGAGTACAACGAACCGTAATGAATGCAATGTTTGCTTTACCGCTGCTATTCTTTCGGTGATCGGCGATCACCCGATCAACCCATTGCTTATTTATATTTCACCAAGGCATCGCCGCTGCCAATTCCCTCGTAATCCCGTCCCATTCGAAATTTAATCTCCTCCGCGAGACGCGCTGGCACGAACGAGCTCCACGAAACGGACGGACGCGCACGTTTCGCCAGCACGAATGATTTCAAATTATTTTTGACGCATCGTGCAATTTAATCGGAGGTCGTTTCGTTTGCTTCTCGTCGAGAGACAAAACGTTTGAGGGTGTATTTAATCCCCTTGGCTTACACTGAGAAATTTTTCGCCAGCGTGCATTTCTTGGAAAGTATCTTGAAATAATGAAAACGCCGAATTGAACACTATTATTGAACCGATGTAATTTATTTATTCGTATTCCGTATTGAATTGCTGGTGCACGTACTAAAAATTGACAACAGCAACTTGAAGCTTTATTTCATAATATTATATCCAACAATTATAATATATATAATATTGATTTTATAATAATTTAAGAAGACAATAATGTAGTAAGGTGTGGTACAATTCGAAACATTGATCGACACATAATCGCATTTCTTGCAGACGCATTCGTAATGTGTCTCCTTGTTACGTTTCTGTATTGAATCGTTAGTGCACGTGCTTTAAGCTTTGTTTCGTAATCTAATAATCTAGTATATAATTTATTTCGTAACTCGATCTAGTGTAGTCTACTATAATTTTGAGCTTTGTTCCGTACGTGTATCTAATAATCTAGTAAAGCGTGGTACAATTCGAAACATAATCCCACATCACACTTTTTGCATTCGTGATGTAACGTGTCTCCCTTCTTCCTCGTTATATTTTCTACACACTACATTTTGTGATTGATTTATTGCCACACTTCTTCATTTTAAGAGTAAATGAAACAATTGTAAAACAATCAATCATTTGAATAATATATGACTAACCTTGAAAATAATAATGATCCAATATTTTTTTGTTGCAATTATTGTAGGCACTTTAGTTTGTCCGAGCACCTATAGGCGCTCGATATAATATAATTATTCGCACGTTCATATTTTCTCCATGTTTGAAGATCAAAATTTCTGCAGAGCTCAATTCCCTGTCATTTCCGATTGCAGACTGCCGCGATGCTCGAGGACCGCGCGGAGACCAGCGGCTTCGTCTCAACAGCAACGCTGCAACAGCGTGCACAGAATCCGGATCCAGCCGCGGAACGTACTTCCTGGAAGGTCTCCAACGGGTCGCGAAGACGTCAAGAATCTCGGTTCAGCTTCGAGCACGTATAGACCAAGCGCGTCCAATAACTCCCCGTTATCCTCGCGAAAATGTCTGGCTGGCAAACGTCAAACTTTACGACGGAACTACTACTATCGACATCCAGCCCCGTACAAACCACCCTCGATACTCCTCGTTAGCCAACTAAACTCCCGACCTCCGATGGCCTGGCGGGATCTCCGGTGCAACCTCGTCGACGAGGTGGTCGAAGAAGCGGAAGAGGACGTCGCGAGGCCGCGCGTATCGCGGTAACGGACAAAAAAAAAAAACAGAAAAGAAAAACGAAACAGTGGAAGAAAGAGAGGAATTAGCTGTTCGAAAGCGATGGAAGTAAACGCGACGATGGAAGAGGAGTTGACGAACGCGACCGATCTGCCAAATCTGTCCAACGTTCTGATCGACACCGGTCAATCGAACCGGTCGGCCGACGTCCCGTACGAGCACTACGGGAACTACGAGCTGGAACACGTGCTTCTTTTGATAGTGAAGGCAACGGTGATGGGCTTCATCATTCTGTGCGCCCTGTTCGGCAATCTATTGGTGATCGTGTCGGTGATGAGGCACAGGAAGCTCCGCGTAATTACCAATTACTTCGTCGTCTCGTTGGCGTTGGCCGACATGCTGGTGGCCATATTCGCGATGACGTTCAACGCGTCGGTCGAGCTGTCCGGCAGATGGCTGTTCGGATACTTCATGTGCGACGTGTGGAACTCGCTCGACGTGTTCTTCAGCACCGTCTCGATCCTCCATCTGTGCTGCATCAGCGTCGATCGTTACTACGCGATCGTACAGCCGCTCGACTACCCGTTGATCATGACCAATCTACGGCTGAGCACCATGCTGAGCGTGGTCTGGTGCTCGCCGACGGTGATGAGCTTCCTGCCGATATTCGCCGGCTGGTACACCACCGAGAAGCACCTCGAGTACAGGAGGAATTATCCGGACGTGTGCGTGTTCCAAGTGAACAAACTCTACGCGGTGATCAGCTCCAGTGTCAGTTTCTGGGTGCCCGGCATCATCATGATCGCCATGTACTACAAGATTTATCGGGAGGCTGATCGCCAAGAGCGGATGCTCTATCGGTGAGTTTTCCCATTTTTCTACATTTTCGACTTTCGTTTCGTCGAGTTCAATCAAATATTACGATGTTAAATTACATGTGACAATATTACCACATCGTGTGATTAAGTGTTATAATATTATTATAATATTTATGTGAGAAATACTCTACTGAACTTTTCTCACTTTTTTATCTTATCGCTGCCTCCAGATGGGCGAGAGCTTCTCTTTGAACGTCTCGCGTCGTAGAGTTCGATATCAAATTCTATCGATGAAATTTTTCTTTGATCGAAGATCAAACTTCAATTTGACTCTTAACTACCCTGTGTTGATCTGAAACGTCGTCGACTTCTCCACTCGTCGGACTTTTCTAATCGATCTCCTCGTGTTTGTTCTCCTCAGTGGCGAGGTAAATCCGCTTTTAGATTGAAATGGATCATCCCGCGCACAGGCCGGCTTAAACTGCCTGCGAAATACGTCAATTTTCGAGGATAGTTGCAGTCGATCGACAAAGGCTTCCGGGAACACGAAACAATGTATATTTGATCGGTTCTTTCGTTCTTTCGATCGCGTTCTCATCACCCAATGCTCTTTGCGATAGCAAGAAACAGCAAAGAGAAGGGGAGGGAGGCAAAAAAATATGAGATCACGACGATCGTTCTTGGTAATTTAATTGCAAATAATTCTCTCCTAATCTGTTCTCCACTGTGTGTTTAAACCACTCTGCTCGCAACGCTCGCTAATTCACTAATTCGCTAGCCAAATAAAACGAACCTTTGGAGTTTGCGTTTCGCGAATAACTCACTAATTAACATTGTGTTTCGTTAATTATTTAGACGTGCAATTACACGGAAAGCGCGAGAAGTGTGTCGTGATTTCAACTGTATCGTGTTTGACACATACTCGCGATAATTATTCACCGTTTCCGTTTCAAATTCTACGTGCGTACCTGGCGTCGAAATGTTTCACTGATCACTCGATTTCTCAAATGACAACTTCGTCCCAAACGCTCTTCAATCCCGCTCACACGTTTCTAAACAGTACGGGATATGTAAAGTATCGAGAGTGGAGCATTTTTTATGAGATAACGCAAATAAATCTCGCTCGTATAATAATAACAATCGTATAACGATTCGCGGTCGTGTAATTATTTCATTTGGCTCGTTTCTAAAATAATCTTGAACTCAATAATTTCGACAAAATAGAATTCCAGTAGGACTAATTAAATAAATATGATTTCAATAAATCTTACTCCACTTCTGTCAGAGTTGTGCATCGATCGATTGAAATTTTCGGGTTGAATTGACGATTAACAAAATTAATCGTTGAAAAACCAGTGATTGATTTAATCGATCAATAGTCGATCATCGATTGTTAACGACAATAGTCGATTGCAATTAAAACGACTAACAGCTACACTTATGGTTAACAACTGTAGTTAGAATGTAATCACTGTTAGATTTGCAAATTTTTGTGCTCTTGTAAGAAATTTCAAAGTGTAAAAGTTGCACGTGATGCTCGCTTTTTGTAGTATTTGACACGTGAAACAATTCTGTACCAAGGTTCTGTTACTCTTCAATCACATTTTACGTAAAGGGAACAATTTATATGATGGAGTTCAGATGGATGTGAAGCTAACAGAGTTAAAGGTAACGGAAGTTGTGAAGGATGCTGTGGAAGGAATTTTGGTTTTTTAAGTGGGGATTGGGTAAGGTGTGGGAGTGAGAGAGAGCGATAGTTTTTGCGTTTCGTCTCGGAATCACTGCCTAAACTCATCAGTGGGGCTGATGGCAGCGACTCCTTACCCCAAGACGCTTGTTGTTGTAACTAAACCTACTAGGCTGGTTCGCACCCATCCTAGCGGGGGTTCCGCACACTCTGCTGCTTAACGTCGAAGATCGGTAGGACATCGACGCTAGGCGCGCAGCCACTTGCGGCTTGTGCTAGTCGATGATGTGTTCGAAACCCGTATTTGAGGAATCCTAGGTCGCTACATACGAAATACAAATTCGCACAAAAATCCGCAGTGTAGCGATCAATATACAACAAAGACTTACGAATTATAAAATTCGTAAAATATCTCCCCAACTATTAGAGTTTGGGACCAATACTGTAGGTTAATACTTTTTAATATTCTCTCGATTTATAATAAAAAAAGGATATAGATCAATTTAAAAAAAAATAGAAAACCTTGAAAATTTCGAAACACACAAAAATGTGTGCCTCGAACTTCGCCTCCTTTAAAAGACGCGTAATCAAAAAGTTGTTTCAAGTGCGCAAGTTGCGTGAATCACCCTGTATAGTCGCGAGCAAGGAGATTATTGGAAAAATTCGATGAATTTTTTCATTTCTACGAAACGAAATTTCTATATCACACGCTCGTCTCCAATGACCGGTGGCGTGAAATTTTCCGGTTTGATTTGTCCCGGTGACCCTCGAAAAAAGGACGTTGCTTTCCTCTCCCGTGCGAAACCGATTCGATCAAGACGATCGTTTCCTGACACCTTCTCGCCATCGGAAATATCCGGATGCAGATCATCCTTCCTTTTTTTTCTCTCATCGGCTCGTACCGGAAATTGGATACGTCGACTTTGCGCGGAAATCGTCGTCAAACGCGAGGAACCAGTGTTCTCCGGAACACACACCAGTCAGTCGCCTTGTTCCACGATCTATCGTTTCAGGATTAATGTTTCAGCGTCACGTTCACAGCATCGAGAACGTATCATCATGCATCTTCCAAGAGTCGTTCGACGACGACAAGCACGCGAGCGTTTAAATTGACGTTGTTGCCTCTCGAACGCGTCCATGGCGTCGAGCAATTGTTTTGACAGTTTCCTTGGTCGAGTTTCGTAAGGTTACTTGAGCTACTTGAGATGAAGTTCTCCTGCTCTCGAGTCCCAATATTATACCCGGCATCTAAGAAATTGCGCATAACAACGGTTCCGTTTCGTGGATGCGGATAGTTCGAAGTTTACGAGGAAATTCTCTCGCGCGCATGTGTGTGTGTGTGTGTGTGTGTGTGTATTATATATGTGCGTGTTGTGTGAAATATTTTCAAGTTTCGACTCGTTGGGAAATTGGAAAACGACGCACGTTAGCTCATTGTCCCTGACAAAGGTTGAAGAGTTGAAATTTGTGAGGGTATAAAAACTTGCCTCGCTCGCGTGTGAAACGCGTTCTTTCTATAACGTTTTAACAGACTCTTAAATCTGTCAATTATTTTCAAGTGTTTTTTCTTACCGTGTCTCCGTTGTATAATGTGAGTTTACTACAGATTTCGCACTCCAAGTTAACCCACTCTCCCTCTTCTGAAGATCATATTCATCTCTCTGCCAATTAAATTCGGTTTTCGAGTGACTCAAAAGCGAAGTGATACACTTTGTTATTTAGGAACGAAAGTTGTGAAGGATGCATGGAAGGACGGAAGTCTGTATGAGAGAGAGAGAGAGAGAGAAAGGCGAATGCGCGTTTCGTCTCGGAGTCGCTGCGCCTAGATTCTCATCCAGTGGGGCTGATGGCAGCGACTCCTTATCCCAGACGCTTGTTGTAACTAGCAGCTAGGCTGGACGGTCCCATCCATCCTAGCGGTGTTGCCGCACTTTGCTTTGTTTAAACGTCGGCAACACTGGAGATCGGCAGGACCTCGACGCTAGGCGCGCAGCCACTTGCGGCTTGTGCTAGTCAGTGTTCGAATCTCGTAGTTGAGGAATCCTAGACCGCTACAGTTACTTTTACTAGCTCTCCAATGACGAACTCCATTGAAGAAGCTTCTTTCAAAAATCAAATTTTATTCTGTTGCAACTATTGCTCCTATGGATTTCCATAATTACTATACGGATGTGTAAATCTATCACACGTGTCTATGTCAATATTATACTTTTAGTAAAGTATCTCTTATGTCATTTTATCTTATACATTTTTCTCCAAAATACACGCAACAAAATTTTGATTTCGGAATAACAGCTTTACACCGAATTTTATTTTTACTACGATGGATTGAGAAAACAACTTTTGATCTGCGAAAAAGTGAATTCGACTTGCAAGAGGGTGAATATGATCTGAAAAAAGGGTTAATTTGCAGTGCAAAACCTGTCAAAACTTGACAGCGGCTGACAAAATTTCAAGCAAAGCGCACTTCGCGCGCCTGGACTCTGTCGTTTATCCAAAGAATTGGCAGGAACTAAAATAAAATTATGTGATAGTTATAATAATACATGACGTGATATAAATAATTATAATAATTATACGATGTGATAATTTTCACGTAGTTTCAACTGCAACATTGAAGTGGGTAGCTGAAAATTGTTTCGCGACCATGAGCACACGGTCGGTGCTCTTTAGCGAACGACTTCGAGACGCAAAGCGGGTAAAACGCAAAAATCGTAATTAACTGCGAGAGCCGAGTAATTACCTCCGACGCTCACTTTACGAGACGTTTTGTGTATTCAGTTGGCACCGTTGCAACAATTCCGAGTTCCATTTGCTGCGAGCGCCGAGCAAAGTAGAAAGGGGAGGAGAAGAGAAGAGAACGAGAGGGAACAAAGAATGGAAAAGGCAGAGCTCGTAAATTTTCTCGGTCATCGTTGACCAATCTTTTTCTTTTTTTCCACCGGTTACTTAAACGAACGGGGATTAATAAACAATTACTTCTTGATTAAATTAAGATCGGTAGTTGCGTTTCGTTTATCCGCGAGGAAATATTCGCGGAGTCGAGTTAAATTATCGAGTTCGACGTGCTCTTAGATGGAAATTCAAACGGAAGCGAACAAGGAGCAGAGGAAAGAATATTTTTGTTGCAACGTGTCGTGCAAATTGACTCGAAGGATATTATCACTGAAAGTGATTT
>KQ435721.1:44919-64626 GCA_001276565.1 Melipona quadrifasciata | reverse complement strand
TCCCTTTTCCCTCCCCCCTTCTCCCGTGGCTGACGCGCTGCGAATTTCCCTTTGACGTTGGCGAGGCACGCGAGCGAGATTCGCCTCTCGAATTTTCCCTGGATTTTCACCAATTCCTGGGGAAATTGAATCGCAGCTGACTGAATAAATAATGCACCGTGATTATTGCGTGTTACCCGGCCGATTCGATATCCACGCCTCCCCCTTCCTCCGCTACCCCGCCGTTGATAAACTTGTTTGGAACTTTCAACAACAGCCGCACAGTGGGCCAGGTTCGAGAAATGTTCATTAGCGACATTTTACAAAAAAATCAACTTTCTTTCTCCCATTTTGGTATTTTTTTTAAATAAATATTCACCAACCTCGAAAATTAAAAAAATAATGAAATGTAATAATTTTAGTCGAAACAAACACAACGCAAAGTTAGACATTTCAAAGGTCTCGATTCTCATCGAATAATTTGGTCCCGCTTCTTTGAAACTGTAATTTTAATTTTTTTATGACTAAAAGAAGAGCAAGAGTCGTATACGTGAGTTTTAACCCCATCATTCTCTTGTGCTTAATGGAATAACGAAAATTAAAAGTTTTATCGATATACGATCTGAATTAATCGAAATAAATAATATATTGAATAGAATATACGAGCAATTTAACAAATTTGTTTAAAAAAGTTTGTTTATAAAGTTGACAAAACAGTGATTAATTTCGGACACGAAATACATCATTTTTTATAATTATTTATGCCAAATTTCACTGTGATATCTTACACGAGTCGAGAGTTACTCTTCGAAAAAGAATTTCCAATTTTTGCAATTGTACGTTCGAAGAGCAAACTGTCAAGCTGAATATAACAATTATTTTTTTTTTTTGCCGAAGAAGATAAAGTTCGTCTCGTACTTTTTAACTGGCGAATTCGACAACTTGATAACGCGTACCCGTTATTCATTTTAGTTATCCGCTGCTGCGGATTTGAATTTCCGAATTGTAATCAAAAAATCGAGAAATTCTTAGAAGTTAGAAGTTAGACATTTACTTAGAAGTTAGACATCTACAATAATTTGTAGTCCAGCTTTCGTGCGTCGCGTTAAACCTATAACTATACTCTATGAAAAACTCAACGCATCTGAAAGAGACAAATCGCCATTATTCGTCGTAACAAAGGTTAAACGTTGCAGCGTTCTCTTTGGCACAATTCTGGCAATTTCAACTAAAAAGAAAGACATTTTGTGCGTTACGACCTAATATAAAATAAACAAGCAGCGACCATTTATTCAGCCGAGAGAAAGGGGTAAAACGGTGGTGCAAGCGATATGCATAACTTTAGAATTACGCGACGAGTAAAAATGAAGATACGCTACGCGAAAAAGAGGAAAAGATACGACGCAACGACAAAAGCGAGTTTAAACCGCGGGGAATCGGCCGCGAGTGAAACTTTTCTTCTTTTCTTTTCCTTTTTTTTTTTCACCGAGTTAATCGCGCGTTCGTTTAACGTACGTAGCATCTATTTTATCATTGAATTCGACTCGTTTCGTTTGGCGACTCGCTCTTCCTAATCGGGTCAACTTTTCTCCATCTTCGGGATCTTACGACGAATCCCGTGAGTTTTACAACTTAACTCACGTTTCACAATTTTTCGATTTTTGTGATAATTTTGGCGTCGAACGATTCGACGCGATTGACTGAAGTCGTTTCGTTTCCTTCAAATTTCTCCAGCTCAACGTTCGTGCGTTCCATGAACGAAGAACGACCACCCCGAACATCCTTTGTCGAAATTTACCACCAATGGCGGTGGTTGCTGTCTCGTAAAAATTTATTCGAAAATTTGCATTTTCATGCGACCTCTCGGACCAAGCCTCGAACGACTCGAAACTGGAAGGCCAGGCTCGAGAACCATGTTTTGAAACTGCCCCGACGAATCGACCGAGAGTTGAGAATTGTCGCGATCTTCGAAGTCGAGCTTGACGAGGAATTATTTATTAATCGTCACGATCGCTGTGATCACTTTTAATTACTTTTTCGCCGGCGAAAGAAGAAGAAGAAGAAGGGGGAGGGGGAACAGAAACTGCGGTACAATAATGTTTCGCGGCGGTAGCACATGGAGGGCCATCAAAAGTTTCCGCTCGAGCGCAGCAGTTCGAACTTTTTTATGAATGTTAATGCACGCTGTCCTGCAGGCAACGTACATTTTCCCAACTTTCGCTGGAAATTAAATTTCGAGGTACCGTTCCCACAGCCCCGGGATAAATAGCATTTCGCCGCGTTTCCGAAGATCCGACTGTTCCCTGTTCCAATTTACATTACAACCGCGAAGGATTAACGGGCGAACGTTTTATTTCGTTGTTCGAATGGCTGTTTCGCAAGTGAAGGAAAGCTTGGTAGTCCGTCGTTCAGACGCACACGGTGAACAGAGAAAAGAGTTCAGGTTCAGGTTAATATTTAATAGGTTATAACAGGTTAAATACCTGTAAATCGCACTTTTTGAAACTTTTCAACACTTCTCACGCAAGCTGACCTTCAGCTGGATCAAACATTTGTAAATTAGATCATCTAAAGTCTCTACTTAACATTTGAGAGTTTTTTTTAACATTGGCACAATGAAAGACGCAATGCAGACGCTTAGTTTGAAACGAAGGGAGTTCCGAAAGCTGGGAATGATTTTTCGTTTCGATTGAAGAGAAACGGATTTCTTCGCTTCGAGAGCTATCACACGGTATGTAAGTAGTTTACTTTATACTTTCTTCTTTTTCTAATTATAAGAGATTTTCTGTGCACCTTTACTTTGTAGCGGCCTAGGATCCCTCGACTACGAGTTTCGAACACTGATTAGCACAAGCCGCAAGTGGCTGCGCGCCTAGCGTCGATGTCCTACCGATCTCCGAAGTTAAGCAAAGCAGTGTGCGAAACCCCGCTAGGATGGGTGATCGAGCCAGCCTCTAGCGGGTGTAATTGCAACAACAAGCGTCTGGGGTGTAAGGAGTCGCTGCCATCAGCCCCACTGGATGAGTCTAGGCAGAGTGACTCCGAGACGAAATGCAAACCTTCACTTTCTCCTCTCAAATCTATCAAATCCATCCCACGCATCCTTCACACCTTTCATCATCTTACCAACCCTTCAATTTCTTTAATGAAAGAATGACGTACTCTTTCAAAGATTCCCGGATGTGTCCTAATTGTTTCACAAGCACTGTATTTCTTTGATGCAAATCCACTGTACCTCTTAAAAATATTGTTTATCCTTCAGCTATCAATGACACAGACGAATTACGATTATAATCAAATGTGTAATCAAGCGTGATTCGTTGGACGAAATTTTAACCCGATTCGTTTCTTTCTATTTCTCTTGTTCTCTTTCAAACAAATCTCCGCAAAACTTCTCTGCCTTTCTCTGTGCAGAGGACTCGACGGAGACGGAGATTTCTTCCTAAAAGACGAATAGTTCGAAACTTTTTCTTCGCCGTTCCATTCTCGAGGTTACTCGTTTTCACGATCACGCTACCCGCAAGCTGTCGAAGTAGAATATTCTTCTTCGAAAATTTCGACCTATCGATCGGGCGAGCGCGGGCAAGGCACAATCAATCGTAGAGAGAGTGTTGTACTAAAGGGAAAGGTTGTTTCGCAACGGCAAAGGAAGCCGGTTCACGCTTCACAGCGATGGAGCACGACGCCAAACTCGCTAATCAAACTGGCCAGCGAAAGCTAATGGAGCTTTTGATCACGACCCATAGACACCGATAGTTTAGCTTGTCTTTTCACGTTTAAAACTATGCAACTGCAAACAATGTAATTGCACGATCAGGCTCGCGAACAGATTTCACCTTGTCGAAAACGCGTAACGCCAAGTTACTCTTTTCAGCTACTGATGCCATAATACGTTGCAAGCGTGTAACAGTCTTAGCTATCACGCTAGTTTTTCATACGCGTGTGTCTCTTTTCTCCCTGTGAATTTGTTATTTCCATCTATCCAATTTCTCAATTATCTTAATTTCTATTCGTACTTCCGATTGTTCCAGTCACGTTACAGCGTAATTTGTCATTTCGCTTCGTTTTCGGAAGACGGTGAATATTTTTCCATCTTGTTTCCAATATTCGAATAATTTCGCCGGAGGAATGCAGCGAACTGGCATATCGTGGTCACTTTTAATGGCGTTCAAGATTGCTTCGAGGTCGTAATTAAGATGACAATTCGATCGTGGCTTGAAACTCGTTGCAGAATAACATTGTTCGTTTTTGCCTGAAGCTTCTACGTCCTTTTCACGCATACTGAGCGCACGAGATACGTACAGATTTTTTTTAAAATACCTAAAAGAACGAAGAACGAAGACATTCCACAGGAATCAATTTATTTGACACATGTGTCTGGCAAAGTGTTTCATCAGTGGCAGTTAACGTGTTAATCCGATAATCGAGTCGAATTTCGAACTAGATAATAAAGCTGAAACTTCTGTCACTGAACGTTCCATTTCGTCCTATCGCGAGTGAATCTGATCGTCCCACCAAACGCTGCGATATCGCGATTGTCCGGTCAACAACTGTCCGTTCTACTTACGTAGGCAGGTTATTGTGGATGAAACAACTCTACAAGCTCGGTGATATTCGCATCTGAAATTGAATTTCAAACTTCCACCGCTAGAAATCTTGTTGCCTGTGTGTAACTTGCCCGAACGCAGGCGGTCCTATTCTACTTGCCCGATAAAGCGATAATCCGCTCTATTATTAGCTTCGAATCGAGTACGTTTCGACGCTGTTTCACTCGTTCCAAGTGCTAGCGTATAGCTAGTGAGTGTCATCAAGTGTGTATTCGATAATATTTATCGGCACGAAAAATCCTGGGACGAAAGTGAAAGTTGGAAATTGATAATTTAAACTTATTTGGCATTTTCCGATTTTAAAGCATGAAGTTTCTAGTTTAATAATCGTGAGTTCGTTTCTTTTCGAAGTAGATGATTGCACGTAACAGGTTGGGAAAGTGGAGACGTACGGTTTTTCTTGAAAATCGTACAAATTCAAATTTCTTTTATAGTCAGATCTATCGTCATTTTGGAGACTAAAGTAAATCCCTAAAATTGTTGCACGATTTTATCGAACTTGGAACATTGCGTGGGGATTTCTTGAATTTTTGTCGTTCAAGTCCGATGTTCAACGTTCAATAAAAAAATCGTGGAATTTCCAGGGGGGTCGTGGAAGTGAAAATTGTAATCGTCAAGACCATGACAGATTCTACGAATTTATATCGGTCACTGATACAGTTATGCTCTTCACTTTTTGCCGATAATTATTCACAATTTCAGTTTGTAAAAGCATAAAATTCCATTACATCCCAAGTTCAATGAACTGCGACTTGGATTCAACGATATCTTTCTCAACTTTATTTCACGCCAGACGTCGATTCACTCTGAAAAAAAAAATTCCAAAGAAATCAGAGCAATTTAATCCTCGCGGGGACACCGTGGGAGAAAATCGGAATTCTCGGGAAAAGCATCGAGCAACAATTTAGGACCCGATCGGTCGATGTGATCCCGGCTCGACCTCTCGTCTGTCGTCGCGGCGAGTGGAATATCAGGGTGACTCATCTGTGACCTGATTGTCGGCGTGCAAGAAAAACGAGGTCGCTTCCGGCTTCTTCAGATACGCGAGCCGATCCGTGTTCCGGCAAAACAGGAATTTTAATATACGAACCGGTTGAATAAACGAGTATCGCTCGTTCCGCGGGGTTCGATCCTGTGGGTGACAAACAATCGAGAATCGGAAGTTTCTGCGAACTTCTGTGTCATTCGTTGGTTTCGCGCACGCAACAAGTACGAAGTGTCTAAACGACGAGGAACGAAAATGCGATTTTGAAAATTGCGACCTGTAATAAAAATAATGAAACATTGCAAAAATACATGGAAATACATGCTTATTTTTCAAAAAACTGCACGACTTGTACCCCAGTGCGACTTTTTTGCTATAAAATTTTATCGATATGCAAACATTTGAGTCGATACAAAACAAATTACAGGCGCGATCGCTCAGTACCAGACAACGCCACTCCTACTCGAGGTCTACGCCACGCCCCCTCGCGAATCACGTGACCCAAGTCGACCAATCGCTAATTTTCGTTGCATTAGCGTTGCGCCTGAAGAGGCTCGATTTTCTGGGTTACTCCCGCTAAAATCACTTTCAGTGATGTCGTTTATATACATAAAAACATTGAACTAAGTTTTACGATAGAAACTGAAATACGTGGAAGTTCATCAGAGACCTATCCCTAACCTAACCTAATTTAACCCAAACCAATAACTGCAACAAACATTACACGTTAGATGTTTTATACATTCTCGAACATTTGAGATGGACAACTGCACCGAGTTTTCCGCAAATGCGCATAAACGAGTCTGCAGTCTAACGATCGCGCTCGTGTCTTGTTTGTCCAGTATAAATCCTACCCGTGAGACCCGCGCAAGTAGGATTGCACACGTACGCTCTCACATCGAACGCCGAAGGCGTTTAAATCTAAGAAAAAGTCTAATGCGTCCGCATCTAAATTCAGTCGGCGAAGCAATTAAATCGGCGACTGGGTCTCGCGGAGTGTACGACTAGGGACGAAGTAAGGAATGAGGAGGAGGGGGGAGGGGAGAGAGGATGAGGGAAAACGGGGCCAGGATCAACGGGCGACGTGCAATTAATCGTTCTCACCCTAAATACCTCCTAATTATCTCAACCTATTAAATTCGCCCGGCAGGGTAAATTCCTTTGAGGATAAACTCGTTTATTATTAGCGCCTAATTATCTTTCGCGGGGATCGAGATCGGATCCTTCCCTTATTTCGAAGGGCGAATAAACGTCTGCCAAGCAGTAAGCCACCAGAGAGAGAGAGAGAGAGAGAGGCAACCAAGGAAAACAGAATCGTTGCCTGACACGCCATTAAGCGAAACCTCAAACCCTCGTGGATCTTTTTACAAGCGGATACACCCTCGGGATCGGGTGTAGACGGAACGCTCTCCTTGTGCAGACGGTTTCATTCCATAGAAAGAAACGTGCGGGAGGGAAATAGACTCGGAGAAATGAAAATTAGGAATTAAGTGGTCTCTCCTTCTTCCTCTTTTTGTTTCACTTCTTTCATTTCCTTGGGAAAGTTTCCCTCGCTGATTTCCCGGCTGTCTCGTTGGTATTCCGCGGAGGAGAGGAGAGTGGTGGCCGATTTTTAAAAGTTTCTTCTCTTCTAACAATGGACTCGCGACTCTTTTTGCAAAATACAACGGTTAATGCGGAACTCGCGTTGTTTCATCGTCCTTAAATGGCCTTGGGAGGTTTGTTCGATTCTTGACGAGAGTTTTCTAGACGTGCAATGATGCGTTCTTGCAGCTGTGGTACCTTGGTGTCGAAATAGTCGTCAGCAAAGGGGTGTTATCTCGTCTTTGATTATACCGCGCGGGGCACATTTGATTTTTCAATTTTGCAATTTCGCAATTTAGTTTGTCGTTGAAATCGCTCGCAAAGGTTATTTCTATGTATAAATTCGATTTCGCCGAAGTGGCGGTCTCCGACGGGAAAATGATTCGAGGCGGAACGATCGAAGCCACAGAGGATTGAAATGGGTATTTAAAATTCTTTTGGGGTCGTTCGGTACACATATGTCACGGCGACAATCACGCAAAAGCCCACATCACAGGTGGGATATTGATTTTGCAGCTTTCACACGCGGGAAACTGAGCGGTCGCTCTTTGAAAGGGATTTAATTCCCCATGAAATTTTATTAACCACTGCAGAGGAAACTGGCGATAATATTGGCCGCGTAGTGTTCGTATAATCGCATTAGGGTTAAAAGATTGTCAAAACGTATCGGTAATCCGCTTTGTGATACCGGCGTGTATACTTTATCGCATACAGGGGCGAGTATACTCGGTAACCTCGAATTCATTAATTATAATCGGAAATAATAAGCGTTGCTTGTTAACCGAGATATTTATCACGTCGTCGATTTCACAATGTATATTCGTATCTTCGCTTAACGAATAGACTGCAAACTTTTATACGCATTTACAGGAATTTCTAAAATGTCCAAGAAACGGTACTTTCTATAATACTTAGAGCAATATTATATTCTAATACTTACACTGATACATTCTGGAGTATTATATATTAATATCTGTTCTATTTCAGTCGTATTTTAAAAGATACGAATTTGCATAAAAATCTGCAGTCTGGTAATAAATAATTGACTGTTTAAATACTTGTGTTAACTTCTGGTGACAAATATATATTTTAGATACAGCGTCGATGTATAGTCATTTTTAGTACAAATAAATATCGTGACTTATTAATGTCACGAATAAATACTCTCGCGACTTAGATCCGCTTTAAACTTCACCAACGTAATCGCGATAGTCGAACCTCGTTGAGTAATTAATAAAATTTCAGAATGTTTCGCAAACGTATGAAATATTCATGAAAGTTGTCTACGAGTGTTTGAGTTGTCTCCCGCGAGTCTTTTTCATTCATTTTACACCGACGAAGTTTGGACATACCTTTACGTAGGTAAATAATTCTTGCCTGCTGTCAGATTCACAGAAACGAAATTCAACACGACAAAATGTTTGAAGTGACCTTCCTAAAAATCACCGCGCTACGCTTGGCTCTGAAATTTCTTAAAGTTGCGAATTTCCACTTGAAGGTTCGACTCGATAGAAGTACGTGTAATTTGATAAATCATCGGCCACGAGTCACGATCCCGCGCGTCGGTGTATAATCTTTCTCCTGTTCGGTCATTCCATCCCTCTCGATCGGTCTACTCGTCCGATAGATACTCCCCGAGTAGCTAATAACGCGCGGTAGAATGCCAGCTGTATTTACGCAAGATTTTTCGATGGCTTCGGTTTTCACTGGCCCCGAGGAATCCTTCCATCAGCGTGACCAACCTTCACGCTGTTTGTTGGCAGAACGGATGATCGTCTGTTTTGCCAACGTCCCAGTTCAAGGTCTGCTCGCCACGAGGGGGAAGAGAATTACTCGCCAAGGTCTGCCTCACCGGTTGCCTGACACGTATGTATCGCAATTTTCCGGCACGGACGGAAGTTTCAAAGACTTGTCCCCGGTATCGGCAGTTATTATAATTATAAACTTTGCCGGTATAAATTTTATGGGTATAAATAATGCTCGGCGCGAACGCGCACGCGAGTGAAACGGATAAGAATGAGCGTCTACTACGTTGGATGTTGTATTGACGTAGGGATTGTGCTGGTTAAGAATTTTTAGATAGTGTTAATAGTAAATTGTCCCGCAAGATTGTTTTATTAACGAACGATGTGTGCGCGATTTTATGTAGCGTGGGTCAAAAGTTTTTTCCACCTATTTCTTTTTTTAATAAAACATCAGAATATAAGAAAAAACTAATTTTATTAATTTCAAATTAAATTAAATTTAAAAGAATGTGTATTAAAGAAAAATTACGGATTTATTTTAATAGGAAGTGATTTTTCACCCATCTTGTACGATTCATTCTAATCTACCAGCTTCCTCTGCTCTTTTAGCAGCCTCTCATAGTACCATTTCTAAAATTCCTGGCATCTGCTAGCGAAATATTGTTCGAGGTGCATTTGTATGTCACTTATCGAGCGACGATAGGAACAGAGAGTAATCAAATGACGATAGGAATTCTATCTAATTGTCAGAGATGGCGAATTTCTTCTCCTAGAGAGGAGCTATTCGCTCAGTTCCTTCATCATGAAAATTTATTTCCATTCCGTTCCGCAGCTGGCCATAAAAATTGCTTCTCCTATTTCTCTTTAACTTCAGAAGCTACAGTAAAGAAAACAATTTATATATGTACAGTAGAGTATTGATAGTGGCCGCATCACTTTCAACGCAATGGAGAGATCGATACAGTGGAGGGGATAGCGCTAGCGATCAAGAAAGTGGAGGGGGGAGCAAGGGCCGCCAGTTAGCCACCTATTCCATCTCACTTTCCTTCTTCCTCTGTCTGATCACCATCTAAAAAGCTCTGTGGTAAAAGATTTGGCTTGGTCGAAAAAACGAAAAAATTTTTCAATCACTTTCGCGACTGTTATTTGTAACCAAAACCAGTTTAATTTTTCAATCGTGTAGGTTTTTCTTTGTGTAAAATTTTCTTTACATCTCTGATTGATATTCTCAAGTTAAACAACGACCAACAAGTTTTAGTTACCGATTCTTTTCGTAAGAATCTTTGTCGATAATTGTCATTCTCCGGTCTTTGCCGAAAATATTTATTTGTACGTCCACGTAGCACAAGAACTTCGATTATTCGAGGCTAATTGGTTTGCCACTTTACGTGCGTGAAAATAACCAGAAGAAATTTCCATGTAAAACTCCAGGTGTTTCCCGCACGGCAGGACGGTTAAAAAAATACTCGACGCGAATTATTTCCGTCCGTTGGCAGTTTCCCACCGTTGAAGAGGCGAGAATATACCCCTGGAAAGTTAGTGGCGGTAAACACGTTTGAGTTGATATTTCGGAAACAGCGCTGTTTACAGGACAGTTTCGCTCAGCAAAATGATTAAATTTGACTACGCAGTCCGAGTAGTTTGCTCAAACGACATATTTTCTTTCGTAATAAAAAGGAGTAACGTCGCGAACAAACGAGCAACAATGCCTCGTGTCCCGCGCTTGAATCTAAAATTGTTACTGTGTTATTTGTGAAAATGAAACTTAGGTTTGCGCGAGTGATACGCTCGAGACACAGACGGGGGTAAGGGAGGGGGATAAGACGACAGAGTGGCACGTCTACGCGGAATGTGAATTCTCGAACAAAGGAATTTCCGTGGACTTGTACGCTCGCGTCCATTGCAAATTTCACGCCATACGAGGAACCATGGAAGTATAGTGTTCGCGTTAAAGAAGGAAATAGCAAGGGAATATCAATGATCCTGGAGTGCAACAGTGTACATTCAATAATCGAGCCTTTGACGTTTCTTTTGAAGCCTCGTTCTTCTCTCGGTAAATATTGTCGTGTGTAAAACTTGGAGAGGAAAACGAATTCAACGAAAACTCAGGGGCGAATGATTAATTTTGATAGGACGTAAAACGTTGAACATGAGTTATCAACGTTATCAACGTTATCAATGTCCGCTCGATGAGAATTAATTCCGACCAACGAGGCAGCCATATTTGAGCTCTACACGATCATAAAGAGTTAATATTTCTCACTCGATTAATATCGATCGAACGTCTGCTATACTCTGAAGTCTCTTCGCGCTGCCAGTTCTCCAATAATACACCTTCGCTTATAATTAAACACGAAGACTATTAATTAATTTTTTCCAATCTCTTTGCTACTTATTTCTCCGGCATACGACTAGAATAGTTTTATGATTTATCGTTTTCGTGAAACGTGCGGTTTTGCTACAAACGTAGTATAAAAGAAACTGCACGACTTAAAAAAAAAAACTCCAGTACGATTCGTCTCATTGAAAGGCCCAGAAATAACTCTCCTGACCAGGAAATGAAGACGACTCTTTCGCCATAAAATTTTATTAATACGCAAACATTTGAATCAATACAGAACAAATTGCAGACAACGCCACTCCTACTCGAGGTCTACCCCACGTCCCCTCGCGAACCACGTGACCCAAATCAACCAATCGCTAATTTTCGTTGCATTAACGTTGCATCTGAAGAGACCCGATTTTCCTCCACTAAAATTACTTTCAGTGATAATATGTTTCACACCCTCCCCCAATTTTGAGGGTAGTTTTCACCCCTTCAGCATCGACGATTACCGATCGAAAGAAATAACATTCGTCAAATATTTTTTTGAAAACTACGCTTATGCCAAATTTCATCGAAATCGATAATTCACACTTCACCTGTGCTACGTGTCAAAATCTACTGTAGCAAATGAAAATGTCAAAATCTATTGTTCCGCTCGGCGAATGAGATTTCTGAAAACTGAAATTAGGCCCGCCTGGTGGAAATGAAGGCACGCGACTGTGGTTCTCGCTGTTGCGAAGACCTTGGAAATCTCGAGGAAAACGGAAGGGCGACGACCATTTTCTCAACCGTGTGTAATTAAACAGCCGCTCGCTGCGGGCTGGGAACGCGGAAGCTTCTGTTCCTGGTTAAATGCGCGCGTCCAGAGATCCCCAGGAAATGGGCAAAGTGAGGGAAGAGTGCCGAGCCCCGATAAATTGCCGCTTAATTGCTAGTTTGTCGATGCCTCGACGGTGTATCGGGCCTTAAAGCTCCAAGCAACGATTTACAGCCGCGTTCTCAGCGCTTTAACGAGGAGAAGAAATTGAAGGATCTGTCGGATGCCACTGCCGTTCCGGTTGCTGAAACGACTCTCTCGCAGCTATCGATCGCGAGACAAATTGCCGGGAATTCCAGTTTCGGTCTTCTTTGGTGTGAAATTTTCAAACGCGAAATTAAACCTACGTGCATATGGTTTGTTAATATCGAAGTAATTAAGGAAAACTGTGCAAGTCCGATTATTAAGTTCTCTCTGCAACTTTCTCGACATCTGCACGCTCTCTGAAGAAAATCTTACCCTCAAACCTTTGTCTTCATATGCATTTCGCATACTCATAACAGGACGTTTGTACAAAGGGTGGTTCAAAAGTTTCTTCACCTATTTTTTTTTTTTTTTAACGAAACATCAAAATATAAGAAAAAACTAATTTTACAAGATTCAAAGGATTTATTTTAGTAGGAAGTGATCCTTATTTTTCGTTTTAAGATTAGGGCAACTAGACAAACAGTCTCACGTTACTGATACCGATTCTCGGAGGCTCTAATTTTCAGACTATTCGAAGTTGTTGAGCCGGCAAACACGATATTAACTCGCACCGTCTTACAACTCGATGTAAGTT
The DNA here is from genome assembly GCA_001276565.1 of Melipona quadrifasciata. Lineage (NCBI taxonomy): Eukaryota > Metazoa > Arthropoda > Insecta > Hymenoptera > Apidae > Melipona > Melipona quadrifasciata. Next base: position 51,802 of record KQ435721.1, on the reverse strand, counting down.
ACAGGCGCCCGCGTTGAAACAGGTTAAGAACCCGTAGTAGTTTAGTTGAGAGTTTTGCTTAATCCAACGATCGACTGAAACGCGAGCTGAAGTTCTGAAGTGCGAGGAGCATCCGAGGAGAATTCCTCTAGAGCGACTTGACAAGTGTTTCTTGAAGATCGAGGGTAGACAAGTGAGTTGAAGAGTGTTTCTCTTTTTACGGAAAAATCGGAAGCTCGCTGTAGCCAATCAGATTCAACTTGTCTCCGAATTGCCTAGGACGAACTGACGACATTTTCAATGGTACCTAATTAGACATTATTACACCTTTGTTATTTACAATGGACTTTGACGATTTGTTAACAATAAAACTAACGCGACGATCAAAATGATTAATTCGTAATTTTTGTTAGATAATAAATTATTATACAACATAATATATCTAACTTAGATTAACAAGATTACAAGATTAAAATATCCAACTATGATTAGAATATCCAATCTTAGATTACAAATGTGATAACAGTGTTTAACATTTTTAAAGATTTAAATGATTCTGTGGAAAATACATAAATAAAAGCTTGTGTGTTCCGTCGTACTTTACAGATTTTTCTCTTTGACGTCTCTGATAAAAATTCTATGTTGCAGTCCTTGGTTGTTCCAACTCGAATCGACTTTGATTCTGATAATTTGCTAGTCAATTTAATGCCTACCGAAAATTGGACATTTTATAGATTAGAACGCGATTGCAATAATCCAACGAGTCGTAGCATGTAGAAATTATTTTCGATAACAGCAAACAAAGTTGAAGTTTTAGTCGAAGACAGTTGATACGAGGCATCCCGATTTTTCAAATTCAATGCAACGATGTAGCGACGGCAGGGTTGAGAATTAAATTTATTTCTTCTTTCGAGCCGATTAATGAAAACCGGGACACATCAGCGTCGCGAGATCTTACGCGGACACGATCAAAGAGATTTTATTTCCCCATTATGCTGACAGCAGCTCTAAAATCTTCCATCGTCGCATCAAAGTGACGCGATCGAATCGGCCGTCGCTTTCAAGCTGCTCGATTCTTTTTATAAAGGCCTCGGCGAAAATGCGAGGCTACTGTTAAATATTGTCTTGCCGACAGGCGATGCGATCTGGCTTTGAAAAAAAACCGACACGACTCTTTTGAAAGTGATATTTCGCTGTCTCGCTGAGAATAATTACATTTGCAATTACTTCGCCGAGACATTTTATTATTATAAAATAATTACATTTGCAATTGTTTCTCTGAGAATTGAAAATCAAGAGTTGCTCGACATACAGTGAGACGAAAATTATTCATGTTACACGTACAGAGTGGGAAGAAAAGTTCGTCCATGGCTCTCATAGATGAATCCTACACCTTTGGTTTGATGGAAATACATGTAAACTGCCGCAAAATTGACTGCAATATCACGAAGTCAAAACTGTATTTTAACGTTTAGAAAAAAAAAAAAAAGAAGTCGAAGAAAATGAAATATTCAACGCAGGGCTAACAGAAGCTAAAAGAATTCCCTTTTCAAGAGGACGGATGATCCCTCGCCGCTTTTTAAAGTAAGTTCAAAGTCAAGGCTCAATAACTGAGAAAAATTGATCTCAACACTGTCTATACTTACGCGAGGAGAATTTTATTAATTTTATTTTTAATAATTATGTAAGACTCTCGAACGCAAAGTCTCGGAGATGAAAAACCTCGGGTTCACTTTTGAACTCATCCTGCGCATATAATTACGAGATTCGCTTCTGTTTGAGATCTGGGAGCTTCCACTAATGAAATTGGCATCTTTTTTTAAAATTTTTTGTTAACTTTACCCTCTCTCGCCGAAATGAAAAAAATGTTCTGTTTCTGTCCGCGCGTGGAACGCCGAACGGGACATTCTTTTTCACTTTAATCGCAACCTTTTTCGAAGGACGTTGATTACGCGAGTTTCAACTTCCATCGGAGGAAATGTCGCGACGAGCGTCGTTACGGGACAATTTCGTTCGAAGATGAATTGCCAAGAGTCAACGTCGGACGTGTGCGATTATTTACACGCTCGCGATCGTTCATGATACTTTCGGCTGGAAAAATTTCGACGACAACGTCGCACGATCGTGCAATCTCTAACAATTGAAAACGCGACGTCAGAGTCGAGATATTAAAACGGTAGGCAAAAGTTACGTAATAATTAAAACGCGAGACACAAAGAGCTTTAATTTGATCAAGCACCCGCGGACGTTTTCATTTGTACAAAAACGCACGAGAGAGAAAAAGAGATCTTTTCAGCGACGCCGAAATTTCATTAGAATCAAAGCACGTTGTCGCGTTTAATTTTCGATTCGACGGACGACTTGACGAGTGAATTAATAACTAAAGACAGGATCATTAACGTTCCGTGCAAATTTTAAAAAATCACCGAAAGCTTCGAATATAAACTTGAAGGAAATGAGATGGAAAAGTTTTGTGTTTATAGGATGCGTTTTTCGTCTCGAAGTGACTCTTGCCTAGACTCATATTATCATCATCAGTGGGGCAGCGACTCCTTACCCCAGCTTGTTATTGTAACTACGCGCGCTAAGGCTGGCCTGATCACCCATCCTAGCGGGGTTCCGGTACTTTGCTTTGCTTAACGTCAGAGATCGGTAGGACCTCGACGCTAGGCGCGCAGCCACTTGCGACTTGTGCTAGTCAGTGTTCGAAACTTGTAGTTGAGTATCCTAGGCCGCCACAAACTATATTTTTTCGATTTATTTCCCATTTTTTTCTCGATTTTTCTTCGCAGTTTGGAAAAGAACATCGAAATCTCCCTTTCGAAACTTTCGTAAACAGACTTCAATTTAAATTCCTATTGGAAATCAACGCAAATCTCCGTGTTGAAACTACGTTCGTACGGCGTATTGATGCTTGTTAATTGGCCCGGGAACCGGTTGAATTCTACGGAGCGAATGGCTCCGAATTACGAGAATTTTCGAGAGGATTTAATAAACAATCGCGTTCGCGGAGAGGAGCAATAACGACGTAGGTCAGTTCAGGAATGCTATTTCAATACTCACGCGAGTCTCGGGCAGGTTTGGAGTAAAAATAAGCCAGACACACACGCCACAGGGAAGCCACACGCGGAACAGGGAGGAACACACACGGTTCCGTCGTCGTGTCAGTCAAGACGCGGAGCTTAACGAGGCTCAACGCTCGCGAAGATTCTCGCGAAACCTTAGGAAACATGTTCCCTTCTATTTATACCGCTCGTGATTTCGCAGTGTCGCAAATTCCTCTGTCTTTTTTTTTTTTCTCAAACCAAATTTGCACGCTAGCAATTTATAAAGAATCTTCGAAATAATTTAAAAAAAAAAAAAAGAGAGAGAGAGAAAATGTCAATTTTATTTCCAGATCTCGAGCAGAAACGAATCTCGTAATTACACGCGAAACAAGATGAGTTTGAAAGTGAACTTGAAGTACAGATGAAATTTTTTTCATCCCCGAGACTTTGCTTTCGAGAACCTTACATGCACATACACAATCGAAGTCGCTCGTTGCGATTAATTAAATCTCGCAATTTCTAGCCAAGTTGTAACACACTGATATATATATATATGGATATCCTTCCAAGCGACGATCCGTGAAATATGAAAATTCCATTCCCTTAACGATCTCTGCCTCTATCTATAAATATTGGGACTTTGAACGCGGCGTCCTCGAAACGTTCGAACTGAGCGCGGCAGGATGGACGCAATTAAAATTAATTGCGATTCGAAGTTGGCTTCCAAAACGAGTGATCGTCGTCTTTCGTCGGGGAACGCTTCAGGATTGAAACGGATCCCCGTCGTGCGATCTCTTTCGCGCGATAATTCGCAATATTCGCGTTTTAATCTTGAAATTAAAAAAGTTCCAGAGGAGGAACGTCTTTGCACAGGACGACGCAGCAACAGTTTGCGATCGATTTGTATAATGGCGGTGCGGTTGCATAATCGGTTGGCGATTCGCCAAAAAAATTCGAACGACTCGTCGTCGTTTGTGTAGTTGGAGAACGAAGACGATAGCGAGCGAGGATATCGAGCTAGGACGCCGTTTGCACGGTGAAATTTGCACGCCCCTTCAGCGGTAGATTTTTTCCGCTCGATGTTCGGCAAATACCGATCTGCTCATACATATATATCTATGTATATATCTCGTTCGATGAAAATATTTGTTTCAATCGTTTTAATGTGCTAATTCTTACTGAACACAAAGTACTACTAGAACTACTTGAATGACGAAAAACTCGCATATCGAAATTCTTCTTCCTCAATTCTTTCGAAATTTGAAGCGTTCGACGAAAATTCGCCATGAAAGGGCTGATTATTTCCCGGAACTTTCATCATCAATTATAGAATTTGATGTTTTTTATTTTCTTAGTAATTTATTTTCTATCTTAGTATTTGTTATCACTGAAAGTGATTTTGGCGGGGGTAACCCAGAAAATCGGGCCTCTTCGGGTGCAACGCTGATGCAACGAAAATTAACGATTGGTTGATTTGGGTCACGTGATTCGCGAGGGGGCGTGGGATAGACCTCGAGTAGGCGTGGCGTTGTCTGGTACTGAGCGATCGCGCCTGTAATTTGTTTTGTGTCGATTCAAATGTTTGCACATCAATAAAATTTTATGTCGTCTTCATTTCCTGGTCAGAACAGTTGCTTCTGGGCCTTTAAGTGAGACGAATCTTACTGGGGTACAAATCTTGCAGTTTTTTGTTTATTTCTATCTTAGTAATTTACTTTCGTCCATTTTTTCGTTGTTTCTCGTTCAACGAACGAATTTCGTACGAAAACATCTCGAATTCCCAAATTGTCATTTTGCTTTCTACATCCACTTTTTCAAAGCCAGATTTTCCTCAATTTCCTTTCTTGCAACGTTTCAATGTTGCTTACGAACGCGATTGTCCGTAAATTCTGCAGTTTCAGTGAACTTTGTAATTCGTATCATTCCCGCGAAAGAAATTTCCGAATCGCGAGAGCAGCGAATTGGAGCAGGGAACGCTTCGCTTAGATGGAAATTGCCACGATTCTCGCTCCATCGAGTTTCGAGAAGCGAAATTAACAGCAATGAAGGATCGCGCTCATTTACATTTTCGATTAACTAATCGATCGGCCGAGTTCCCAGTAAGGAAAATTGGAACGATGCGCGCGACTCTATCTTTCACTACGCGATCGCATCGTTTAATTCATCGGATAGATGAATATTTTTGGATTTTTCTCGAAATTCTTACTCTTTGCCGTCGTTATTATTCCGAATTAAACGAGTCGTATAATTTTCGTATAATTTTAATAAAAGTAATTTTCTACTCAAAATAATTTTACCTTCCTCTTTAAAATCGTTTTTTAAAAAAACCATGGTTCTGCCTGCAGAAGAGACTCGAAAATTGTTCATGTTTTAAACTGTTGCAACTTCAAAAGAGTTTCGTACGACAGTCCAGTTCATTTTAAAGCGCGAAGCTTGTACTTTGACAAACCTCTGTTGGTTTATTTCAGAGATGCAACGAATGGGAAAGCAAGGATAGCTTTGTTCTCGAAAATTATAAAAATTCAAACACCTCTGAAAATGTCGAAAATTATTTTTTCTTGATTGAATTCACCATGGTCTTGAAGATTGAAGCCTCTTCTTTGCAACTCATCTCTTGAAACTCGCTGTATTTTTTTTTATCGTTATTTTATTGAACTTTGAACGTTAGAGTTCAATGAACTTAGAGTTCAATGAACTAATTTCTTGAATTTCTGTCGTTTAACCCTGGCGTCCAACAAGATGGCGGAAAACAGTCGCAGAGCAAGCTTTAGGGATCAATTTCTCTAAACTTTAATCTTCAAGATCGTGATAGATTCAGCGACGAAAAATATTTTTCAACGGACTTTACGATCGTTTGAATTTTTTCTATTTTCGACGACAAAACTATCCCTGCTTTTCCACTCGCTACGCGATCTTTTTGCATCGTGAGAGAAAAGACGGTTTCACGCTTAAAAATGAGGTCAATTGGATCGTTGTTGCACGATTTTGTTCCGCGAAGTTTAAAATACCAACAATTTATCATCGAGCCGCATCGAATACTTTTGCACTATAACGCGAAAAAGTGTCAGCATTTTAAAGAAATTCTTTAAAAAAAATAAACTCTGAAAACTCGACCGTTCACCGCGCGCGCGCTCGAGTGCCATCGAATCGAATCCACCGATCGCAAGTTTTTGACTTTTAATCAAACAAATGGTAGATTTACCTCTAGTGTTTCCAATCGTTGACCCGCGCGCTCTCCCCCTTCCTTTCGTTTCTTTTTTCCCCCCACAGAACCGGGATACGCGCGAACGATCGTGAAAAGCGAATTAGACGGGAGCCAATCGGGAGCCAAATGTCCAACGGTGTATTTTTGTTTTATCCATATTCGATCGGAATGTGTGCCAACGAGGAAAACGCGTTTCGGCTGTTCACGGAACGCCGATCTCGCCCGGTCGGGGAACACGTGCAAATACCGAAGGCTGAAAAGGATCGGTCAACAAAATAAACCTTTCAAAATGGTGGCGACTTAAACTATTTACCCAGAGTCGTAAAAGAGAAAACACATACCCGGGCAGATGTGTTCCGAGACGCAATTCCTCGACCGAAATAAAACTCGGGATGCTCGGAGGACACGGTGAAATACGACCGAAACGTTTTTGTCCTTAACGTAAGATACTCGTTGTCAGCTAGCTAAAGTCTCGAAGTTTTACAATCTGCCAGGTTTTAATTTCGAGATTTTCGCCGACAATGGAAATTATATTATCACTGAAAGTGATTTTAGTGGGGATAACTCAGAAAATTGGGCCTCTTCAGGTGCAACGCTGATGCAACGAAAATTAGCGATTGGTTGATTTGGGTCACGTGATTCGCGAGGGGGC
>KQ435721.1:3449-18132 GCA_001276565.1 Melipona quadrifasciata | reverse complement strand
TACACTCTGTCCAAAAAAGGACGTAACAGAAATACATCGCACGAAATAATTAATAGAATTAACATTATACTCCCGAAGAAACAAAATTTAATTAAAAATGTTCACGAGGTGAAAATACATCTTCCAAATCGTTCGAATGCGATGCACGTTCTTCCTTTTTCCTTTTTTTTTTTTCTTTTTTTCTTGTAACGAAAATACAGCTTTCCAGTGATAAATTATTAAAACGAATATACGTTTCACGTATACGTGGAAATAAATAACGAGTCGTTAAGCTGTTAAAAGCGAACGTGTCACCGTGTTTCAATGAAACTTTCCGCACGGTAATAAACTCCGTCGATGATATTCATTTGCAGAACTTTGTTCACGGACGGCCGCGAGATAAGCGCGAAACCTTTGGCACGTGAAATTCAGTTTTCGGCTCTTTAATGTCGCGGCAAACGAGCTCGTTGTCCAAGCCCGTATCAATCGAGCAAATTTGCCGCCAATTTCGAAGCGAATTTTCATCCGCCTCGCCGACGCACCGGTGATTCAAACGCGAGAGGTCTCTTGTACAAACTGTACAAAGGTTTATAGATCGTTTTCATTTTTAACGTTTCGTCGTCGTTTTGTGACATTTTTAACGATGGATCTTCTCGAATAGTGTTCGCGTGCCTCTGCGTAGTCGATTTCTTCGATATTAAAAAAGTTTTTGGCGAGAGCAGAGCAAATAATGGATGGACAATGCTGTATAGAGCGAACAATGCGGGGTTGAACAATTCAGCTAACGTCCAAGTTTTGCTATTGATACAATAAACTTGGCGTTGGCTTGTTGGAAATATGGTATCATTTTTATTATACCGTAATTTAACGATTGCGTTTAATTTTTTAATCGAAAGCATTCCGGCGTGATGGAAGAAACGATCGGACTTCTGTAGTCAAATATTTGCAACCACTATGTTTCTATAGATGCCTTCGTTTATTGATTCACGATATAAATCTAAAAAGATTTTCCTCTTTTACCACGAAATTGTACGCAACTATATTCCTCTGTCAATTTTTGTTTCTTTGTCGATCGATAACCGTAAAGGGATGCTAGATGAATTCTATACCTTCGATTTCATGAAAATACATCTAAAAAGCCTGTCGAAAAATTGACTTTGATCTCGAATTTCAAGGTCAAAATTTCTTTTTTTCTTTGCATTGTATTATTCTACTCGTCACGAAGGTAAAACTTCTTCAAGGAGCCTAATAGTTCCTTTGCAAGGTTGCAAACAGTGCGTCCTAACAGCGACTTTATGGTTCTGGACGCGCGGATGTCTATATTTCGAATAATGTTAACAATTAGTCATTTGATTATTCAGACTCACATTGATGCTACAACTAACGACAAATGTTAGTGAAACCTAATACGAAAATTATGTAAAGATAAAGTCGCTGTTAGCACGCACATGATTCAGAAACTTTTCCGCCATTATTCAAAAGAACTATCAGGTCCCTTGGGAAAGCTTTACCTCCGTGATGAGAAGAAAAAATGTTTTTTGGCCTTGAAACCCAAGATTGCAGCAGATTCTCTACATGTATCTTCGTCAAATTAAAGATGATCATAGAATTCATCTATGATAGATACGCAAAAACAAATTCACGCAGACTTTGTCATTTGCCATACTCGCGAGTCACAATCCCCTCTCCTCGAGAAATAACAAACTTCTCGAAAAGGTCGGCAGCACAACAATCAACGGAACCCAATTTGCTTTTACGATCCAAACTTGACCATTCTCCTCTGAAAGAAGGGAAATTCGTGGAAATTCCAGAATCGGGCTTTAAACTCTCACTCGAACGCCCTAAAGGCCACTTTTAAAACAGCGGGACGAGGGCGGAAAGTGAGGTCCTACCGGTTCGCTGGAATTTCGATGGGCCCATCGCGCGCTCGAGTGCTTTCGATATTGCGGCGCATCCGAAGATTCCTAAGGGCTTGGGTGTAGCGTGACCGCTGGCTCGGGCCTGTGTCAGGAGACACCGTGGCTTGGCAGGGCTCGATCGATAATGTCTCGAGGGCGAAAGAAGCCAGCATGCCGCCTCTTTCCACGATCTCGAGAGGTTTGCACTCGCAAGACTTTGGACTCTGCTCGTTGCACACCGCGTTTGCTGGCTATGTTCCGCGCCGCAGCCACACCGATCCGCTGATCCTCCTTCGCCTAATTGGTCCTGATGTCTCCACCATTTTCCCATTTTCTGCATGGAAATCACGGAGTTTTTTTGCCAGATTCGGAATATACAACAGCGTGCTCTTTAATTTGTAGACCATCACGTTCCTTCGATAGATATCTCAATTAGGAAGGACTTGACTTTAGGCGAACACGATTTAATTGAATTCTCGAGCGGACAGTCCGCAAATTATTTGCGGGACGATTTTGGACGAAGATCTGTTTATAACGAAGTCTCGCGAGTGTATGTGTTTGCTGGACTAAGCAAACCAGCTCTTTAATTTGATGTAACAGAATATTATGTTTCTTCGATACATATTCCCAGACCGCATTTAACAGGAAATGACGGAAAATCAAGCTGTACTGTAATTGAATTCTCGAGTGGACAGTCTGCAAACTATTATATTTGCGGGACGATTCTGGACGAAGAAGACTTTCATTAGGAAGGAGGAATATTTGCAACAAACTCTCGCGAGCATAACAACGTCCTCTCTAATTTGTCGAATATTACGCTCCTTTGACAGACATTTCCGTTTTACAAAAAAATGACAGAAAATTGAGCTGAACTTTTGATTTCTCTAGTGAACGGTCGAATGGAAATTTCTCCGCCAATTAACAACTTCGTTAAAAAACTGGATGCTCAATTTTTGCCGTCCAATTAGCTCTCGCAGCGGATACTCCCGAGTAACATTTCCCTTCCTCGACCGCCCCTCACCGCCATCCTCTCACGTCCATTCATCGTCCGAAACACTCGATATTTTAGATCACGAACCACGCACAAGCGGCAGAGTGTATCGTCGGGGCCCGAGTGTATCTCGGTTCAAGAAGCGTCACGTCAATCGTACACGTCGAGCGCGTACGTCAGGAATAATTTCTGCAGAGCGCATACCAGCTACGTCTACACGGTACAATTTAGCGGCTGTACAATGCCGGAAATGTCCCAGCAATTCTGACAAATGTATTCTGGCCTGTTATCACGGAACAGGGGAGCGCCGTGGCTGCATACCAGCCTCCCCAGATCTCGCCATCCCTTTGTTTATCGAATTTTCATTTGAAAGCGCCATTGTTGCGCGTGTTTCCGTTCTCTGCGTGCAACGATGTTCGGGGTTTGTCGGCGTAGCTTTTAATAGAGAGAAAGAGAGAGAGAGAGAGAGAGAGAGAGGGAGGGGAGACTATTCCTGGAACGAGCGTAATAAAAGCGAATGACTGGACGTTTCGATGGAACGATCGCCTAAAGCTTGATTCATCATTAGGTAGGGTTCAATGTTGGGTTAATGTAGACCGATTTGCTGCAGCGATGGAGATCAGTGTTCTCATTGCGTCGATCCCGGTACGCACGGCTTTTCTCGATTGCAGTTTCTTTCTCGTTGTTATTGAATAAATTCTCTTTGAACTTGGAATAATTTTACATAGGACTTAATAACGACTAAAGCATAGAATTTTCATCAGAGACAATGAAATCAAAAAAACTTGTAAAAAAACCAGTACGATTCGTCTCACTGAAAGGCCCAGAAGCAACTGTTCTGAAGCAACTAGGAAATGAAGACGATTTTTTTGCCATAAAATTTTATTGAAATGCAAACATTTGAATTGATACGAAATAAATTACAGGCGCGATCGCTCGGTACTAGACAACGCCACTCCTACTCGAGGTCTATCCCACGCCCTCTCGCGAATCACGTGACCCAAATCGACCAATCGCTAATTTTCGTTGCATTAGCGTTGCACTTGAAGAGGTCCGATTTTCTGGGTTACCCCCACTAAAATGACTTTCAGTGATGAAAAGAAAAAAATAAAGAAACTTTCTACAAGCTTCTATTTGTATATTTTACGAAAGAATTATTTAAATCTTTAAAAATACGGTGTCTATGGAATGTCTAATAAAATATTATAATATTATGTCATATATTATTATATATGATATAATATTACAGATTATTACAATATCATGTAATAATATAATATTATACTACAATAATCTACAATAATCTAATAAGTTATAATAATTATAATAATCTAACAATAAATTGGTCATTTTCACCAGTTTGAAGCGAAAGTTTCAAGCTGATTTTGGAAGTGTCTTTGACAGAAGAAACAAATGTTTCGTCGTTAATTACCAAACAACCAATTCAGATTTCGGGTCCCTTCGCGTCGCAACGAAACACGACAGAGCATTTTCAATTATCGGCGCGTACGTCGGGCCGAGCTATTTTTAACATTCTTATTAAGACTCCCTAAGTTCAAAGCAATCAAAGCGGTAATTCATGTCCGGCTGAGCGCAATAGTAGCGGCGTATTCTCAATTTATTGCCAATGAATATTCGATTGCAGCGTCGATCGATACCGTCGGCGAATTGATTGGATCAAACGTGGTCATGCGAACGGGCAATCTGTTAAAAAACAATTACCCAAGGTATTTAAAAAATATTTCTCTCTCTTTCTCTTTTTTTCTTTTCTTCTTCTTAATCGAGAGAAACTAGCGAGATGGAATAACCACGGCTAATGTCCCTTGATCAAGAAAAATCTTGGACACCTGCAGCGAATTTCACTTTTCCCAAGTGAACGCGAGCCTTTGCTGATTACTCGATGAATCATCATCCAGTCTTATTTGATCCAAAAAAAAAAAAGAAAAAAGAACGGTGTTTAGGAGAAGTAACATTGCGACAACGTGAGAAAACTCGGTTTAAACCAATTGACTGATCGACAGTTTTCATCTTCCTCTCGAAATCTCGCGCGTTGACCCTTCGATCACACGAAACCTCCCATCGTACAAATGAAGAAACGAAAGGCACATCAGCGCTCGGCACGAAAATATTCACCGTTTCGGAAAATTGCACGCGCATTAACGCAGCCATCCGATGTGTCGCGATGTGACTGGAGGCTAATATCCAAAGTTCATTTTGTATGCATGGAATTAACCGTGCCACGTGCACTGAATACGTTGGCTTTTGTCACGAGCAACGAGTCGCATTGAATATTTCCCGCAGCCAGTAACGCAGAGAGTAACAGGCCATCCTAGCTGTTTCCACTTTTTTTTTTATCGCTCTGTTCAGAATTCACGTGTGTACGTGTGTATGTATTTTTTTCAATCTTTTCGATGATCTCGATTCATGGCTGGAATCCCACGAAACGCGGACGTGGCTGCGGATTTGTCAACGGCTCATCTAATGGAGTCCGATAGCTCGCCAGACGGGTCACCAGGTTAATCCTGTCGATAACGATTATCAGCCACGAGCTAACGGTCTGTGCCACGAACTTCGTTCTCGTTATGATTCGACGACACGTGCTCGTTGCCCTGGCTTCCATGACAAAGCCATCGACGTACGGGGTAGGCCAATTCGAAGAGATATCCGGGTGGTCTCGCTTCGCCATCTGGATGCAGAAAAATAGTTTTCGCCACCGAACGTGGTATGGCATCGAAACGCCAATAAGAATTTTTTTTCAAGGTGATTTTTTTCATAAAATTATATATATAAATTTTTTATTATATCGCGTAATAGAAGTTCGGATACGTAAGAAACATGATTTTGAAAACTTAAATTTCACGTACTAATTTTTCGGTCCATGTTTGTTAGAAAGTTTTCTTACGTTTCGGCGAAAAGTTTAGTTTTTATCACTGAAAGTGATTTTAGTGGAGGTAACTCAGAAAATCGGGCCTCCGCAGGTGCAACGCTGATGCAACGAAAATTAGCGATTGGTTGATTTGAGTCACGTGATTCGCGAGGGGGCGTGGGATAGACCTCGAGTAGGAGTGGCGTTGTCTGGTACTGAGCGATCGCTCCTGTAATTTGTTTTGTATCGATTCAAATGTTCGTCTTCATTTCTTAGTCAAAGCAGTTGCTTCTGGGCCTTTCAGTAAGACGAATCGCACTGGGGTACGAGTTGTGCAGTTTTTTTTCTATTCACGTTTCTCTGTGTATTGTATGTTTCGCCAATCGCTCTATTGTTTGATTCAAATGGACACGGGTAAAATTTGAGTGAAAATAGTTCGTGCATTAGAGCGATAGATCGACGTATCAGATCGACGTGTGTGACACGGGTACAAATGGTGTTTCATTTATTTGTTCGTACCGTTGCATGTAACGATGAGCCATTTGAAATGTTTGCGCTTGGTAAGCTCGTTATTTGCGCAAATGCAAAATTCCGCAGTACTACGTCTCGCGTAAACTAATCTTCGTTTGGTGTCCATTATAGATGGATTTGTCAGTAGATAAATAAAACATTGAAAAATTTCGCGACTATCAATTTATTGTGGAAAAAATTTGCAACGAAATTAAACCCATTTTAGCGATTTATGGTATAAAGTTTATCAAGATTTAGGTTAAACTGAGTAAACAAAGAAGTATCAACATTCTCAAGACCTGCACGCTACTCTTTGCTCAAAATCTTACTCTCAAACAGACACACACAACCAGACGTTTATACATGGTGGGCCAAAAGTTTCTTACCACCTGTTATTTTTAACAAAATATCGAAATATAAGAAAAAACTAATTTTACTAATTTTATATGACAAAGAAATCACGGATTCATTCTAGTAGGAAGTGATTTTTCCGAGCGGAACAATTTTCTCTCGCGTGAATCGCGATTTCCACGGCAAACATTCGTTTCCCCGGTATTTTCAGCTGTCTCATCGAATCAAAGGAAGTTATCGCGCCGTTTGGTTTCTTCTCTAAATCCGTCCAACTCGTTCTCACCCGTTGCGCGACACCTTTTTCTTCGCGTGATTGTTCCCACGTAGTTCCTCGCTGGAAGAAAGAACGTTTTGTTTCTTTTCGTGGGACGTGCGGATGTGAAACAGTCGCAAAACTTTATCCAAAACTGTCTCCGATACAGACTGGCATCTCCCAAAACGAGATGCACAGATTCAAGTTTCTCTCCCTTTTGCAAAGTTTTACTAGCTGTCTCGTCGATCTCTCAGCGAAGCAACTGTCCGATGTTTCCGTGAGAAGTCGCAGGGAAGTTGCGTATTTTAGTCGCAAAATTTTTGAATCGGAACTCCATAACCGTCACTGAGCACAACGCATAAAATAATTGCAATCCACCGATGATCGCGAAGGCAAATGTTTCGTCCACCGAAATTTCTATCAATCTAGCATTGTAATAGCCGCGGGATTTGACGTTCGCCTCGAAATAAAAAGTAACATTGGCCACGAGAGCCCTAAGTTCACGATCCACGTAGAATTTAGTTCTTTAACAGCCCGTGACTTTCACGCCTGTTAATAACCTTGTGAAAAATCACCGAGTGCAAGTTAATTGAAAAGAAATTACTCAAAGAAACTAGTCAAAGTAACCACGATGAACAGGACGAGAATGTTAAATTGCTGCGTGTGAAGTGCGTAAAAGAAAAAAAAAAAGAAATGAATAAAAATCGATATGCTCGTTTCTCAGTTCAGTTGTTACATTCTCAACAACTCTGCTGTTTCATCGAAAAATGATGTTCAAACACGGAGAGCCAAGAGGCGACTCGATTCCCGGCTCATGATGTCGAGATCAAGGAGTGAAAAAGCGAGGAAAGGGGATGAACGAGTTAATAAAGCGAAACGTACACGGCCCGACACTTTGGCGGAGAGTGCGAGATCCCTGTCCATTTTCCTGTCGACCCCTTGTTCTTTCAGGCTCCTCTCCACCTTCCCTTCTTTCTTCCTTTCATCCACCCTTCGCTACCCAGCCACGTGCTCCACGTGAAATAATTCTGTTCCGCGCCTTTGTTTCCGCGAGGCTCAACCGAGGCGTACGAGTTCTCCCTCGGCTCGTTCGTTTGCTCTTCCTCGCTTCCTCGCCAGATTTTTCCTCCCCGACCTCTCGCGATTCCTCCTCTCCCTGTTGATCTTCGGCGTTCCGCCATTTCGCGAGACGCTGCACGGTTGCAGCGTAACGGCGGATTTCTTGATTTATTTGAACAGAGTTACTCTCGAATCGGCGTTCAAATATTGGATCGCCGGTGGAAATTTTGCTGGCTTCTCGGCGAGAGGGGCGTATCTTCGGACGGTCGAAAGAAGAGTCCGTCGGACGAGTAAAATATGTTGTGACTGACAACGTTTTTAAATGTTGGCGGACAATTTTTCGTTTCAGTTCGATAAAATCTACGATCTATAAATGTGTATATATTCTTCAATACATTCAACACATTCAATATAAAATCTCTTATATATACACACAGAGTGATTCACGTAACTTGCACACCTAAGATAACTTTGAAATTATGAAAGATTGTTTAATGAAAAAAGTTGTATGCGGTTTTGAGGAAGGCCAAATATGGCGTATCAATTTTTTATGGGTTTCGAAATTTCCAAGGTCATCTTTTTCATCGTAAATCGGAAAAATATCAAATTTCAAGTAAAAAAAAAAAAGTATTAAGCGACATTGATTAAGGAGACATTTCACGGTAATTTGTCTCGAGGATGAAAACTTGGAGCATTAGGACCATTTGCTTGCCACACATTAATGTTTCCATGAACGTTTATGCTCAATTATATGTATATGTACACGTAGTTAATAATAACACGAACGAACTACGAGGACTAACGAAAGTGTCTGAAAATTTTTCACTTGGCTTGGAAGAGACTTGCGTCGTTACAACTTGATGTAATCAGAGAGAAAGTTTCTTGTTCCATACTCCCAACGAATATCCATAGCTTTTCATTCGACGAGTTTGCTGTAACGAATCCTCCAACGAATAAGATTTTTCATTTACGTTCAACAAAACTTTTTTCGTTTTCTTTTCCTTTTACGAGCTATTTCAATTTCCTTCGGTATTTCTTTCGTACCATATCTTTAAAGAGGATAACTTTTCTTCCTTTTTTTCTTTTGCTATTTGCGAGGGAAGCATATTTCACGGGGGATCCATCTGGCGGATCTTGCCATTTTCTTTCACAGACCATATTTCACTACCTACGAAATGCTTGAATACCTAGATTTATCGTCTCGATAGTTCTAGAAGAGCTCAGGCAACAGGGATGGCTGCTTTATAACCCTGTTGACTTCTCTCACCGGAGTACCTGTTCAGAATTTCAAGAGCGGTCTCCTAAAGGATCAACAAATTACGTGCCAACTTTTACGAGTATTGTTATTATTGTTATTATTATTATTATTCCACTGCCATTAATAACTAAATATTTCCATCGCTATTTTAGAATTTGTGGCGAAAATTAGATAATAATCTTGACGGTTTCTTCTACAACCAAACGATACGTTATTTCATTAACGTTATATTGGTAATTGCTTCTTTTTTAATAGATAAACATACGTATCTCGAAATATAATTATTTTCATTTTAAACCGCAAGTTCATTGCGTAACCCGACAGATAACTGTTCAAGCTTGATTTAGAAAGAGAAAATGCACGATAACACGTTATCGATAACAATTGTTTTTGTCTCCTTTTTGTCGTCGATTTGGAAAATGAAACGTCAAGATGCTCTGTTATTTTCGAGAAGTGAGAGAACAACAAAAACACCGTGCAAAAATTACCTGACGTGTACGGCGAAGAAGCTTTAAAACTGCGGCAGCGTCAGAATTAATTTGCTTTTAAATTTCACTGCTGACGAAGATGTCGAATCGTTCTTGGAATTGCTTTTTTTTTTTATCGAGAAAGGTGAAAACATTTTTTGAACGCGGAATCAGGAAATTGCTTGAAGCAAAATGTGATCGAACAAAATGGACAATATATTGTGCAATAAAGTTTTTGTTTTGTTCTCATACGCTTGTTCCAAATACGAAGAAAAAAGGAAACGACACAACCTCACGAACTCACTCAAAATGTTTCAAAACGAAGACCCCGGGAAAAAAGCCTTTCAAAAAGGATTATACCATTTATTATAGTCACAGCTGCCCTTATCGTAAAACCTACCGTAGCTACTAATAAGGTAGATGTGGTCTTAAACACTTAATTATAAATAAATAAACAAGCTTGCAACTTGTTGAGGCAAGTGGTTGTTACTTTGATTAATGAGAAGCTTTGAAAGCTGAGATACGTGCATCTCAGATATTGAGGGACAGAAAAGCAAAATTATTTCCCGACCTGTACAAGCAAGATCTCAACTAGGCAGAGGTAGTAAATTGGTAAACTCGCAGCGCAGTTTCCGACGACTTTTATCGAGGTATCGAAGGGACTGTTTAAAAAGTCCAGCTCGTTACGACGAAGCCCTCGACGAAGGGAAAAGGAATCGATGGGATATGAGGGATGAAAACCCGGGCGATTCCTAGGGATTGGAAAAGTTCTTGAAAAGCACTCTCTCTCTCTTTCTCTGGCAAAGTCTCATTGGGTGTCACGGAGAAGAAGTCGTTTAATGAGCAAACCTTTCCTTTTTTTTCTTTCTTCTTCGCTGGCTGAACGATATCCCGAGTCGCAAAGGCCACCCCTCCGTGCATTGAAATCGCTTTGGATTGAAGCTACGACCCTAACGGTATCGATCACGCTCGCACAAAATGCCCAGCCTTCGTTTCCACGCTGGAAACGCGCTTGAAGCGAGACGAAGGAGCCGAGATTCTTCTCAGCTCGGGCTGAGACAGACAGACCGAACCTGCGTCCTTAACCATCTTCTGACTTTCGTCGCCTTTGTCTTCCTTTCTCAGAGAGAATACCTTCTTTGTCCTCTTTCTGGAACTTCAGCTGACGCGTTTAACCAAACCACATCTCTATATATCCAGCAGTTTCTGAGCCACGAAACAGGCTGAAAGGCTCCTTTGTCACATTCTAAACAGTTCCTTTCGCGAATCTTGATGCCGCTCGGAATCATCCACTTGCTTTCTACGATCACAGTTACAGCTACACTTACAGCGGCGAGAGATAAGAGACTGTGCTTAAAGGTACGCTTCACTATCCTAAGAAAGTTTGCACTCTTACTTCTTGAATCTTTTTGAAACCTTGTTGGAGCTTGTTTGACTTGGTATGATAAAGTATGTACATGTATGATTATACAATTTCGACGTTTATTAAAGCGTTGTTGAAACTTGGTTCGACTCGTCCGAGTGTTATTTACAGTCTTCAAACAGCACCTTTATTCCTCGTAAGGATCTCGCAGTTCCTAAAAGATCCAAGGATCCTCCGTGTCCGTTTTAGGTTTCTCCTTCAATGTGAATTTTATGTACTGTTTAGGCCTGATAATATCAGCTCAGTGCTAACAGAGCTCTGAATAGGACAAATTTCAATAGTTGGTCATCCACGCTTTCTTTAAAAAAAACGCGCTTCGTAGAAAAGAACATTCTTGGCCACGGTTCAAACGTGACCAAACTCTCTCAAACCTGTAAGTTGTTATTCTTTCACGCGAAACAGTACTACCAGTTTTTTTCGACATATCCACCAGATTGTTGGATCGTTGGATTTGATGGAAAAGATGACACTTTTACTTCCAAGAGGTTAAGGTTTTATTCTACAAATAATTGCAACGGTCTGTTTGATGGAAATAAGTGTTCTTCTCTTCTCAGTACGTGACATCGATTTGGTCACCCAACAGATAATGAAATCGAGCAGAGAAAAAAACTTTTCTAGCGAGAAAAGTATGTTCGAGAGACAGTCGCGCTGACTGATTTCTTCGCACACAGTTGCTTGCATTTGCACTCGTGTGGGATATACGCAATCGATGCATCAATCGTGTGCACAAGCTTGGCTACAATCCGGGCTAAAATTAACCGACCGAAGGGTGAAGGTCAATTCTTTTTCCGAGCAACTGGTCGGATTTTTCCCTGGTAGAGAATCGAACCGGTTGCCTCGTATTCACCCTGCGAGTGTGTTAACGTTCGAATCGTCTGGAAAACTTTTCCTTTTCCGGCGGAAAAATCGCGTCGTAGTCGTTGCTATTAGCTTCCTCTCACCATGTGACGTAACCATTGTGGCACAACGCAACGAATGTCTGGAAGCCTGCTTGTGTCATGGATTCGTCGATCAACTGTTGCCATCTGCTCGAAACTGCACCGCCCGTTGCGTCACTAGTTTCATAATGTTTATATTTATTTCATCGAGATGAAAATAGGAACGCTCGGCACGGAAGGTTATTTTCAACGTTTCGTTCCTTTTATTGACTCGTTCGCTTATTGACTCCACTTTAATATAGTTCTGTGCAATTCTTCCTATCGACCAATCACTCGGTTACTACAGTAAATAAGAAAATCTAACACAATTCTAATGTAATAAAAATCAGACTAGCTTTCTCTGAAGATTCTTTTATTTAGTTTAGTTTACTTTAGTGATTAGTCAACCATTATCATTTCATTTTTTTACTGCTTTATTATGTAATAGGTCACTTTAAGCGGAATTCATTTGAGATTTACGACGCTAGCGAAAATAGCAACGTGGCAAAGCGATGGATGAAAAATTAACGAAAGAGGGAACCGAAATCGATGCGCGATTCCTCGTTAAAGAGCACGCGAGGCAACAAACTTTGCGGGTATAAAAGCGAGTGCGCGATACGAGTGTAACGCGTTTCACTTGCCGCCTCATTTGCCAGCGATGCGCGAGAAATTAATGAACCGAAAAAAAGAAGGAAGAGAATAACATCGACGAATAAATTTGCTGTTGCACTCGGTTTGATTGGTTCAACGAAGGACGAGTAGACAAAGACTGGCTCGTCAAAATTTCCAGGATTGCACGTCGACGAATATTTTAAATAACATCGTACTGTAAAAAATTAAAAGTTGCAAGCGATAAAAAATAATTCTTTTTTTCAACATTAGAATGTTATCTAATATCGAACAGAGTGAAGACACAAATTTGAAGATTAAACGCTAACCTTTACTTTCTAGGTCACATTCTTATGCTACAATGCTCTGTCGCAATTTTCGGGGAATTTTGGGAAATGGTGGGACTTTATTGCTCCTGGTCGTAGGATATATGACACGTGTATGACTAATTCCTAACAACGTGACAGCGACGAGCGTTCACCGCTCGAGAAAAAGTACTTTCGCGAATATATGCGCGTATCCTGGCTGCGCTTTCACTTTGTCGGAGGACCGATCTCGAATTCACAGGAAAACCGAGACAGTGAAATCACAGGGGACGAATTTGAATTGAAAGGACATTTCGGCCACTGTCTCGTCCTTCTCGACGAAACTCGGTGAAAGGAGAAAAGAGACACGAGATTTGCAACAGCTTTGTTTTCAACTTTAGAAAGACAGCGACTGTAGAAATTATTCGGATTAATATAACGCGCATCACTTTAGAAGCAACTGTTCCGACTAGGAAATGAAGACATAAAATTTTATGAATACGCAAACATTTGAATCGATAGAAAACAAATTACAGGCGCGATCGCTCACCACCACACAACGCCACTCCTACTCGAGATCTACCCCACGCCCCCTCGCGAATCACGTGACCCAAATCAACCAATCGCTAATTTTCGTTGCATCAGCGTTGCACCTAAAGAGGCCCGATTTTCTGGCTTACCCCCGCTAAAATCACTTAAAATCACTTTCAGTGACAATACATTAAAATTAATCCCTTGTCTTACAATATCCAGACACACACGTGCTACAAGTTACGCTTACGTATGATTTAGAGAAAAGGAGCAAACCGCAATTCTGTGAAATTTTTCATAATAAATAATATAATACTAATAAATAAATAATAAATTACAAATATCGTCTCAACAAAAATAATGTTGCAGTAAGTAATTGTCTAAGAATATTGGAAAGAAGATTGCAAGGCAAAGGGTGAAGTTTATTACAGATTAGATTAAGTAGCGAGAGATAAATAACTCCAGAGGCAATTACATCCTGCCACGATCGTCGATAACGTCGACCCTAGCCTCAGGATCAGGTCCTGTATTTTATCCTGCGAGAAACATCGGGCACTCGTGCCCAAGCTATATTTAATGCCACGACAGGTGAAGAAAGGAGCTTCGAGCGAGTCCTCTGTAAAGGAGTCGAAAAGCGCAGAGGCGTGGAAAGCAAGAAAGAGAGAGAGAGAAAGAGAAAGAGAGAGAGAAAGAGAGAGAAGAAAGTCTCTGCAATACGTTCTAAAAAGTCCTGGAAGAGTGGAAACGTTGGAGAGCGATCCGCTGATAACGGAAGAAGCCAATAAATCTGTTCGAACGCCGTAACAATGGAAACAATTTCGAGGCGAACTCGCGGTCGACATTTGCAAACCGCGCACCGCTCCTTTAGAAATGGAGATTAATAGAGAGCACGCAAGCTCGGTAGAGAACAACACCGAGATACACTTTCAACAACCGGGCTACTTGATGTGTAGTTTCGCCTGGCAAGATCGATTTCCACACGATCAATTTCAGAAATTTCGCTTGTTCAGGCTAGTGTTCTGCCACTAGGAATTTACTAGAATCCTTTACCACACAGGTGGGAATCTCGTTGAATTCCAAACAATAAATGCGCGATAATTTCGACGATATTCAGTTTGGTAGGATCGCCAGAGATCTACCAAAGACTGTGTTGTAAGTATCGACTGGTCGGATGCAAATAATTAGCGTAGAAATATTATCTCGCTAATAAACAACGTTTAAGTCCAAAAGTCAAGATTTACGCGTAGGAAATTATATTTAGAAGTG
>KQ435720.1:3170654-3186104 GCA_001276565.1 Melipona quadrifasciata | reverse complement strand
AACACTGACCTGTGTCACTGGCTGTACTCGATTCATTTCGGTGCGCTACTCCGCCACCCGTGTCCCCGACCGCGTCATATTTTCTAACTCAATAAATTCCGTTTCCCTGTTCGCGTAACTTGCATCGCGCACACGCGATGGGACAATGTGACTCGTAAGTGGCTCGTCCTCGTATTTTTTTTAACAGCCACGTCGACGTTTTCATTCAATCGAAAAACAGTTTCCCCGGATCGAAAGGGTTAACAACAGGATGAAAAAAAAAAAAAAAAAAATAGAAAAAAAAAAAGAGTCATTACGTGGGTAACGGGCGGCGATAAAGTAACTCACACGATGACCCTTGCACGAGCAACGACCTGCGTCATTGCTTGTACTTGGCACAGTTACAGCCAGCTCTTTCAAACACGAGAGATCCATCACGCTCTCCAGTACAAAGCCCACGGTATCGACTGTTGCATTCGATTACATCAAACCCTAACCTCTTTAAATACCTACTGCGACGATGGTGCATTAGAACCGCAGTAAAAACAGACGACGTGCAAAGAACACACACGACCCAATTACCGCGACTATTTCTGCATTTCCAAACAACGAGATCCTCGAGTCCTCCGATAGTTTCGATCGTTTATATCAAACTACTCTAGACAATAATATCCAGCGAAACTAGAACAAAAACACTGCAAGGGACGCACATTTCCACAAACCCTGGATCCACCTATTACCACCCTCTTGCCCTACCTCCGATTTTAACCTCGATTCTTTCGTTTCGAAACACGTTTCACGACGTGTTTCTCGGACACTGCTGCGCAAACTGCGCTGCTACGATCCCCCATCACCGCGTCATTGGTCGTCAATGGTAGACTCCTCCACTGCGCTAAACAACTCGGTCCGTTTGCGTTTAGGCGTGCGTTCACGCTGCTCCCCGACGTGAAATCCGTCCTCGGCAGCTTGCAGGTGAAACCCCGGCAGACCTAACCTTCGTCCTCCGCGCGTGTCAAGGTGACCACCACGACCGGGTTAAGACGAAAGGCGACGAGGACGCACAGTACGCGGCGCGCGAATTATCAATGGGGATCATCGCGACGCGACGGCGATCGGAGGCCGGAACAGCGAGTTTTAATCGGCAGCTCGCGAGAGCGGCGTAGTCGCGAGCACTGACCTACGTCACTGGGCGCACTTGGCACACTACTGAGCGCGCCGCTCCTCGTGTACGTACGTGTGTTTCCGTGTACGTGTTCCACCACCTCATCCTCCTCCTCCTCCTCCTCCTTCTTCTCTCTCCCTCTCCCTCGCCCTCTCTCTCTCTCTTTCTTCCCTCGCGCGCTCGTCCATCCTCGCTCTGTCTCTCTCCCTTTCTCTACCCTGCGACCGCCTTTCTCCCCGCTCTCTCTCTCTCTCCTCCCTTGGCGATTTGTGCCCCGTCTACGTCAGTGTAGCCGGTCACACGACAGCGCGGGGTGAACTGCACCGCCACCTCGTGAAAATTGCATTCACCCTGGCGTCGCGACTACCCTTCCGCCGATGCTCCTCCACGCGTTCCGCGAGACTCGCTTCGCCGTTTCTTCTCGACTTCTCCAACGATAATGTCGACGAGACTGCCAGCGCGTTCAGGAGGACGACGTCGAAATCTGTCGAGATCTTCCGGTAGATGCGCGTCGGTACCAGGAGAGATTATCTCTTCTTCTCCTTCTCCTTTTCCTTCCCTTTCTGTTGGAGTTACGGAAGAGATCGTCTCCCGTTGTATCATATCAATAACGTCGTGCAGGTGATAAATAGAATTGTCGAGCTCCCTCTTGCAACGCCTTTCGGCAAAATCGACGATTTCACGAATGTATCGTTTGCAATCGCAAGACGTAACTACAAACCATTTTTTAGAGGAGAAGAGAATTTCGAACGTCCATTAACTGCGCTAATTTATTCAACGTCGGACGGATCGCACAAACATTCGTGTTATCGATACGATTAACATTCGCCAACGGTAGTGTCTCTGCGATAATAATTGAGACTTTGGCCGACGTACGAAAAATATATAAGCAATTCATTACGACATACAAATGAAAATTTAGGAAAATCAATACGTGAAAGCGTAACGTCGCAGGTGGAGCAAGATGTTTCCATTCTTTCGTTTCATTCCGAAACGAATTGATCGCTCAAGGCCTGGCTGCGAGTGACACCAATGACGTCACGGCTGACCCTTTCTTTCACAATCTCGATACGCGAGCGTTTTGAACGCTACTCGACACGTTTCGGACAAAGGACGTATGTCAGCACGTTTCTCGCGTAACTGCTACAACGGCTCGTCGTAGCGAACTTAGTTTCTCGGGTTTGCCCGGGATATAACTCCCATTATCCCGAGAGAATCGATCGTTCGAGTAACATCACTCGTCCGAGTTTCTCAGAAATTATTTCCGCGCGTGAATTAGCATCGACTATCAACGAGGAGCTCGTTGTTCGTCGATCTGTCCGATAACAACGGAATATTATACGAAGTAGCTTCTTTCGTCAAGCAGATGAGTACAACCTGGATCGATAATCCAGGAACGTGTTTGCAGCAGAAAATTTTCACAAATACATTTCTCCTGCATTTGTGAGAAACATTTTGTGACTTCGTTAGCACCGTAGGTTTCCAAATTTGGAAACAATTTCAAAATGCAATCTTCCGTCGAACCGAGAGATACGTGTAACCGATAACGCGAAACAATATTCGAAATGATATTCTGTCGAGAATGCTTCGCATCGATGGTCGTTGGTGTTGCACGAAAAACTGTATCTGGCGTGCGTGTTCGAATCAATAATCGGGGATGCAGCGTCTGTAACACTTTCGAGAGCTGTAAATAAAAAAAAAAAAAAAAAAAAAAAAAAAAAAAAAAAAAAAAAAAAAAAAAAAAAAAAAAAAAAAAAAAAAAAAAAAAAAAAAAGAAGAAGAAACAACGAGGGACGCGAGAACTTTAATTAAAAGCATCGTCCGCAGCAATGGGTCAAGAACAATGCGACCATTGTATCGCGCGGTATTTAACAGTCTCTAGTAGATAGAGCGCGTCGTTTTTCCATTCGATATTCCTTCGCGCAACAATGGAATTCCCTCGGAACAAAATAGCAGGAGACGCGTTATCTACGTTACGCTAGCTTCCCCCTTTTCTCTCCAGCCAGCTTATTTCAAAGCTGCTGGCTGCTCAAGGCACGAGCTCACGGCGCCATTTGCGATTCGATCGCGCCTATGCCTATGCTGTGGCACCAACGCTCCCGGATTCGTTCAGAGCCTCGATCGAATATCGAGCCGTTTTATCTCTTATCAGGCGATAGAGGAGCTGGAAATCTCATTCGCCGTGCCCGCCAAGCTTCGTCGTTTTATACGTGAAAAAGGAAAGTGTGCTGAACATTTATCCCGACGAGAAATAGTCAATTTACGCTCTCACGATGTTTTTCAATGCCTTTCCGCGAATTAAACTAAATTGTAAAGATGAAAATCGTATTATATTACACACTGGAAACGTAACTGCAAGTGTGAAATTGGGCGTTACGTTGTTTTATGTTTTGCACGAATTGTCTAGAATCACTGCACGTGTATTAGTTGTCAATATAAAATCAACCAACGTGATTGTTTAACGAGTTTTCTTGCGTTAAAGCGAATCAATATCAAATTCCAACGCATGTTTGAGCTAACGCAGTACTAAACGTTGCCCGTATAATATTGACATTGGAAGCTAGCTTAAAAAACCAGATAAAGATACTCGCAACCGGGTAAAAAAGTTACATTGAGAGAAATACACTGATTGGAAAATTGTAATAAAAAAAAAGGAAAATGAAATACGTAAATTTCATCTCCGCAGCGACCTAACGTTTCCCAAATATCAACATTAAAGATTCTACACTCGACCCCTCACAGTATCGTCATAATATTCAGAAAGAGCATTGTTCTCCCTTTCCCTAAACGGAATACCATTCGAGACTTTGCGTTCTTTCGCACCCTTCCGCGAAACAATCGAGTTTCGTATCGCGGCGGGAGAAAAAAAAAAAAAAAAAAAAGGAAAAAATACAAACGAACGATCGAAACGAACGCGTAAAAAGGTTTCGCGCTTGGCAACAGCCGTGTAAAAGGAAGCAAACGAACCACCGGCGACGTTTTAACCATTTCGCCGATGTGCATTATGTTAATGCGCCGAGGGACAAGGGCGTAACGAGCGGGAAACTCCTCGCTCGCGGTAAGAAGCGTTTCCTCGACGAATGAAAAGGGGAAGAAGTTCGAGCGGAACACGGCGAAGAATCTTTCAAGAAAATGAACGGGAAATATATACTCTGGCCGGCGGTCCGTTTCAAAGATATTCGTACAATGAGAGCGTGATAAAAGTTTACCGTTGCCGTCGGACGTATTGCCGGCTGCATTAAACCACCGTCCTGAAAGAATAATCGACGGGAGGTTTCCTAAAAGGAAACTTTAATTCTCGTACGAACGTCTCCGTGGGACAGATTAGGTACGTCCGGGAGTCTCGCGTTCCAGCCAGCGAAGAATTACGGCGGTTCGCGCGCTTTCCGCGCAGTAGTTACAAACGACTGATGTCAGACAGGACAAGAAGCGAACACCGAGCGAGAGACTGTTCGTTCGTTTCCTCGAACGTTTTTATTTTCTTGTTTCAACTTTCTTTAACCAGCATCGCTGGAGTAACTTAGAATCGATATAACTCTTTACTTCGGAAGTTTAAAGCCGTTACTTTAAATTGAAATGAAATTAATTAGTTTTTGAAATTTCGAAATTTCCAGTTTGAACTGTGAACTCTAGTGAAAAATCTCTGCCGCGGAAAATGTAAGACGCAAAGTAAAATTTCGACAAATTCTAAATTTCGTCTAATTTGCAATCTTTGCGGTCGTCCAGATCCCGACGAAATTATATTCGAGAGTCAATGGCAACGAGCGTATTGCATTCTAAAAAATTAATTGCACTGAATGCAACGATTAATACAGGATTGCGCGTAATACATTAATTGCACTGACATACAGTAATTAATGCAGAATTGCAACATTTTCGTGTACCAGCGAAATAAACTTCCATCGAGAGTTTAATATAAAAATAAAACACGCATACAAAATTGCACCAACTTACGCTGCAATTTCTTGCACGAGATGCAATTCACGTGGCATTTGTACTGGTATATATTTTTATTTCCCTGCACGTAGATTAAACGACACGATTTCTGATACGTAGAAGCTCGTAAACAATATTCGAAAAGTATTAAATACGAGCGACATCGACCAGCAATTTTCCTAAAATTTCGAGTGAACGTCAGTTGCCACAAGACGGATTATTCCACGAATATTCCACTGTGAAAGCGCGGTGATCTCAAGAACGGTACAAGTCACACGAAAGTGGCGGTTTCTGGCTGGGACTGAAAGTTTCTCGCGTGATGTTACGAGGGAAGGGAGCAACCCTCGTAAGAAGGGAAACCCGGGAGAAAGGCTTTTTACGAGTCACGCCAGAAAGTCACTGGTAAGGCACAAAATAGTACGGCGAACACGAGTTCGGACGCATTCGTATCACGATATCGGACTGGTACACCGGGACTTTGGCTTCCTGGTTCTTCGTGCACGAATCACGCGTGTCGCGAATGACCTCTGTGTGCGTGTGTGTGTGTGTGTGTGTGTGTGTGACTGCGGGCTCTCACGAATTCTCGATTGATTCTTCTGCATCACGAGAACAGAGAATAGCTTCGACCTTCCCCGCTGCTGCGGTTAGAAAATCGAAACGTCGAAAGTTTCGAAAATCCTTCGATCAAATAAACTTTAATCTAACTTAATCAACTCATATGTATGTACGTGTTAAACGTGCAATAATCATATCGCGCGTGATTAACGTGTTTGTTCCTTCTCATCTGTATGTGTATCGTTGTTTCATTAAATTTCTCTTGTTAACGCAGCAAATTATAAAGCATATACAAGCTCGCATATGTACAAATAACGAAAATTTCAATGCAAATGTGTACGATGGTTTTCGAGTTTGTTCAATTTAAGATTCATACAGATTATTATAAAGACGAAGTACCGATCGTTTCAATTGTAATTCGAAATTTCGTCGTCAAAGTATGTCCTATCATGGTCCATTTAAATCGTTTCGCGTGTTTCACGAAATTGTTTCAAAGAGCCAAGGGAAATCCCCCCTCGAGTCGCTCTGATCGCGCAGTTCCGCGCGAATACAGACGTCAAGTGTAAACGGATAAAATGCGACTTCGAAGACCCACCGAATCCCGGTTGATCTACGGTGCGTACAGACGAAACCGAAGCTTTAGAAGGTACCCACGGCTTATTCACAGCCGTGTCTGCGTCGTAGACTTTATCCACGAAGCCAACAGACGCCCATTGCCGAGGCTAATTCGCGAACCGAGGAAATCGTGATTAGATTACAAGCTGAAACGTAGCGAGGCACGTTTGCCAATTAAATCCCGGAACTCTGCCAGAGTTCTCCGATAAAACGATATATACGTCGAATGTATGCCGTGTTCCGCGTTTATCGAGTCCAGACACCGACCAGCCATCTTCGATAATCAAATAATACGCCTGCGAAATCTTGTCTTCCGTTAGTCCGTCAAGATCGTGCGATTCATTTGAGTCTCGTTGAATTTCGCAAAATTCTTGTCGAACGGAGAATGATACAAAAATATACTGCACGAATCTTTTGCTCCAATGTCAAGGTATTAAACGATATTGACTAGTGACTCGGATTACTAAAATTTATTTCTTTTCATTTTGTACTTCGCGAGAATAGAGACAAGTAGTGATCAAATTCAAATAAACAGGAAATTTGGAAACTATGTGATTCAACTTCGACGAGGAATTTGTCGTTATTAGGATTATTCTTGCAATGGTAAAGGCACTCTGGTACTATTTTGATTTATTAAACGTAATTAAAATTCGAAAATAAGATGAAGAGTTTCACAACATTATGCGTCAATGTTGTTCGAAATGAATGAAAAAAGAAAAAAGAAAAACGGGTCGGGAGCTTTCGTGTTTTCTCTCGAAAACGTACTTCACCGATGAGTATAAAGGACCGATATGCATTAACGAACGAGTCACGTTCTGTGATACCATCGTCCAACGCGCATTAAACGCGACCAAACGACGATTACGTGTACGAACGTGCAGTTTATGCAGGGAACCTGGCTGCGTGTAGGTATTATATCATCGATGACAGGGACCGGCCAGCGTGTGTAATAAGCGAAATAAGAGAGGACTCGAACGTGGAGGAAGTGCATAATGCCGAGTGGAATGCGGCGTTTGTGCGAGCCACGAACGCGGTACATTTTGGACATTCGGAGAGATTTTGTGGTCAAGCCTCGGTGGTTTGCAGAAACTGCGTGGCGAAAACTACGCGAAAAGGGACAGAATGTGGTCTCGCGACTTCCTCCCTTTTTCCCCAATTGCTCGGAATTTTTCAGGAGGTCTTCGTAATTTTTTTTAAATGAAAAACTACTACATAAAAATTTCAAAACGTTTCGTATAATTCATGTGACACATTCGTAGACACAGTTTCAATATTCTACAACTTGTATATCGTGTCATTCCAGAAAACTGATCTGAAAATTTGTTATCTATGAATTTCATCATCCAAAGACGTACGTCAGACACCCTTCCACTTGTATTGCAAAAATTTCAATATGAATTTCATCATCCAAAGACGTACGTCAGACACCCTTCCACTTAAATTGCAAAAATTTCAGTATTTCGTACAATTACTAGTGCTGAAGTACCAATGAAATTTCAAAACGTTCCATAAAATTACATCAAGTTACTATTTACCTGAATGTTCGAATATTATCGGAAGCAACTATACGTACACCATGGTGAAATGTCATTGTAATCGTAAAATAAAAACATAGGCAAATAGAACAAGGCGTTTCGTTCAAAGCTCCCGAAATTATGCAAGAGCAGCAGCGGGTGTCGAACCGGGATGGTAATCGCATCCCTCTACATACATGGCCGTGCATTATCACAGCGTTGCGTAGTTTACGCGCTTGGGCGAACCAGCCGAGCAGAGGAGGACGTAGTAAACGCTGAATTGTCATCAGATACAGTTTATCGGAGAAGTGGATTAAACAATCCGAGTCTAATCCGTGCGTCGTAACTAGCGGCGTAATATCGCGTGTCGAGAATCGACCCGCGTTCAATTATAATATTTTATAAGCGGAACCAGGCTACCCGAGCGCTTACCCTGCGTCCGCTCGCGTGTAATTCAGCTAATTGCGCGCCGATATCGAAGAAGCTTTATCGTTAATTAGACGTTTCCCTCCCATCCCCCGTTCAATTCGTACCTTGACTTTTACGTAAATTACCGGCGATTCAGCCTCTCACGAAAATCGATATATTGGATTGTCTCGCGAGTAATATGATTTTTCTGGTGGTTCTGATGACTGATGGTTGAAGTGAGCGAACTACTCTTCGCTGTGAGTTCAAAACAGTGGCCAACTATCGAAGTTTCGGAAAATTGGGATGGAAAGCTCAATGGAGAGAGAGACAACGAAGCATAAAAATAATTACAGGTGATACACTTCTGACTACTGAATGAAAGACACGTTGTTCTTAGGAACTTTTTGAAACATCATCCAACTCGAATATCGTGTGAAATACCTGCCCCGGTCGCGAAATTCTTTCTTATCGGCAAGTGTCTTCTCGGCGGTCTTTTAACTCTGAAGTCGTTACTCTTCGAATACTAATTGAGATCGGTGGTTTTAAAAATCTGGCGTTCGCGAGCCTTCCTCCAATGAAGGAGAGGGGACAAAATGTCGAACAAGGTGAAGCCGGAGAGGGATTCGACGACGGAATATCTGGCCGGTGAAAATAATGCTCCTCGGAGCTTTCTCGCGCGCGTTCACAAAAGAATCGCATAGAACGAGATACTGTAGGAAATAAAATAGTACTAGACGGTATCTGGGTCACCTTAAAGGGCACACGCCTAGCCGAATTACTGGCGAGAAATGAAGAGAGAGAGAGAGAGATGCCTTGAGTCCGTTCGATTGGACCGAACAAACCCCTACCATCCGAATCTTCCTAAGTCCATTCCATTAACTCCTCGTTTCGATCTTCGAACTTGGAGGATTTCGAAGAGTTGATGAAGTTGGTTTCGCGTTACCCTGAACCAAGAGGTGCTCCTCGAAACTAGTTAATGCTATGCTAAATCCTTGTAATAGACGGTATTATTATATCACTGTGTAACACGTGAGTTGAATGTAGCATCATCCATCATTGTGCTTGTGTTTGTGTTTGTTGTACGCCTATCGACCCTTCGTGTTTCGTACGGACAAAGCTTGAAATGGCTTCACGTTTGTCCGAAGATTATACGAACAATTTAGTACGCTAAAAATAATTAGCCTACGCATTATGATAAATGCTATATTACAAGTTCGTTTAATTTAAACATAATAAAAATTGAAGATCGGACGAAGCTATTTGTCAGATAAACAATAGTTTCATCAGGTTCTTTTGTGGTCTTCAGAATATTAAAATTTTTCAACTACACGTATGGTTCGTGCTAACTTTTAACAGTGGAAGCTGATGCGACACGGGAAAGCGGTAAATCATCGGAGAAAATCGAGAAAGGAAAGATGAAGCCGAGTAGAAGGGAAAATATGTTCGCCCCGCGATAAGGAAATTATTATATTACGGCTGAAATCGAATGAAATCGTTGATAATTTCATTCGATGAATGGGACTTTAATGCCAACGAGGAACAGTGTGCATCGAGGATGATAACGTGCTTCGTATTTCGAGCGATGCGTTCACTGAAGCCAATGTAACGGAGCGTAAATAAAACCCTTTTGTATATTCACAATACTCTCGAATGCAAAATGAATAAAGCTGATTTTTCAATTGAAATATTTTTCTTGCTTAAGAGCAAAAATTACTTCTATTTTACAATACATGATTTCTAGCCTCAACAATCATTCTCGCTTTATCGAAACAAATCAGGACATTGGTGGACATTAGTGTCTCGTGTGACAACCTCGTGAACCTATTCATTCCGACGAATCATTTTCCAGCATCCATCTTAATTACGATTCGCGAACGTCAATGAACCGAACTCTGACCCAACCAAAACTAAACTACTAAGATGACGATTTCTACGAAAAAATGTCCAAGAAAACCAAGAAAAAATCGTCTTGCACATCGAAAGGGGATGTAAAAATATGTATCGCATAAAAAAGAAACGAGAAAGAGAAAGTACCATAAACGTCCACGAGACGAATCGATACATGCAATTCGTGCCAGCCAGCGATAAATCAGAGGCGTTTATCCGCGAGGAGACATTCGTCCCGTCATCGATCACTCGTGACAAAAAAACCATTACGTCCCGCGCTATTCACGGCAAGTCGGTCGTGCCGGAAGAGAAGATCAATAATGTGTTTCAATTTGTCATGCCGGTCCAGGGATGTTCCTCATTAACACCGGGACGTTCGCTTTACGGTCAAGTCAGGTTCAAGTTAGATGCCGGTTAGACGAAGACGCACTCGCGACGCACCCGCGACACGATTCAACACTCGACCGAACTTCCGGACCATCGGCCGCATCCGGCTTGGAATCGACGAGTCACGAAGTCACGATCAGACTGCTTGCTTCGTCCACGTGTTTCTTATATTCCCGCGATAACGTAGGTTGCTGTATTATCAGACAGTCGACGAAAGCACCATCGAACGAACGTTCGTAGAAACTGATACACCTGCGCGCGCCATCTATCGTGGGGTAGTGAAATTCACTTTGGGGATGAAGGTAGATTAGTTATCTTCGGAAAAAGGATTGAATCTATATTTAGAGGGTGTAAATAAAATTGGAGATTTTTAAGAGTTTGGTAAATTTTAGATGTTTCGTAATATGAACCTCGTCGTTCATTCACGTTTTGAATAGATCTTTTGTTGTGTAGTAAAATTAATTTAAAGTGGAATGGATTAAAATCACATTCAAATATTCAGATATAAGAACAATTGGAGAAAAGTTGATCTCGTAGCATAGTAAAATTAATTTAAAACTGAAAATAGATTGGTTATCTCTAAAATGGATTGAGTTTATGTTTATTTTTATCATAGATGAGGTATATGAATAGATACTGCATACTATGTACTTTTTCGGACGCGATTTCGCGGTCGATGTCTCGTTACCATTTTTGTGTCACATCCTGTCGTACCGATTCGGTTTCGGATTCCGGAAACTTTAATGTTTGTGAAACGATATCAAACTAAGAACTACGCAACCTACAGTTCAGTTCAAATCGTGAAAATTTCTTTCCTTTCTTTACTTCACGATCTAAATTGAACTGTAGAGACAACTAGATGATAAGTAAACTATTAGACTTTCCCGAGGGACGTCGAGAGACATCGTGGGATGCGTGCGTCTTTTAAGTTGCGTGCGTTTAATTTTAGTTAATAATTAATTAGTTAATTTCTATAAATTCTATATAATGAAACGCTTATTGCTATAATACATGTGAAACAATTTTTCATTTTTTCGTTAAATATGCAAAATATTTCAAACCAATTATAACTTGGTTAAAATTATGTTTAATTTAAAGTTTTATTTGTATTTTAATACATTGTGCTTTGGTTTACTTTTCAACGTGATGAGATCAGGCCAATCATTGTTATTTTTGATACAATTACTAATTGCATTACTGAGATAGAATTATAAATTGTATAACAAATAATATGAGTTGAGTCGAGGGAGATCGTTGCTTTCTAAAATTATAGACTGAACTTTTTTACAATGACGTGCAAGTGCATTTTTAAATATTGTAGAAGACCGTAGACTTTAGATTTTGATGGATATTTCAAAACATATGATTTGATAAAATGCAATGGACTTACTCCGTGTCTTCTTTTTGATTAAATGTCAGGTCTGTTCTAAATATATTTCAATAAATAAGAAATCCTGATTTTATCGTTTCCAACATAAAATCAGTCGAAGAATTCGTAAAACACGAATAGAGCTCTTTCCGACATGCACATAAATACACAATAAAAAATGGAATAATTTTAAATACTAATCTCGTCGTGTTTTGGAATCTGGAGATAAAATTAAACAAACGAGTTAGTTTCCCGACTCACCGTTGTCTAAACGTAGAGTGCGCTAAAAAGAATTAGTGATTTCAAGTCACGAAAGTCCGTAAGATGCAACGTCTATTCTTATACCTCGTCTGTGCTTTTATCACAAAGAAAACTAAAGATCGTACTTAAATATTTCATTGTAATATAATTTGTTTTTCTCACCTCAGATCGTTCGAATGAAATTCAAAGTACGTAACGTGCATGGCACGAGCACTTCTACGATACTGAGGCACGACGATTGGAGAATTTTATCGACTAAAAAAATAATCGGTAAAAACAGTAGCTCGTTTGCCGACGCTACCTATCGATTTCAATTTCGCTTGCCCGGTACTCCAACAGATGGCGAACCTTCAAACTCCTTTCTGAGCATGCGTCGGCACACGCAAGCGCGAATATTTAATTCAATAAACCGCTTACGTGCAAGCTGCTCCTCCGCCGTTTTACGCAACATTTACAATTCAATAAGCAGACATTTGCCATGCAACGAGAAACTATTAAATATTACCTTGTTCACAGCTTCGTGGCTAGTTAGGATGTGCTGGCTACCGTCGGGATGTAGGATACGATCGACCGAATTCGGTCTAGGAACTCCGTCCAGTTGGCCTGCCTCCTTCAGCTGGGGCGGCGACGGCGGCGGTGGCAGTTGCTCGTCCACTCCTCCACCAGCGTAACGGGTCTTCTGTAATCCGAGAATTCGATCGTTTATCAATTTCGTCCTTCCCCTTTCACTCGATCGTTCGTACTCGCAAGGGTGCGTATACGTTTGTTATTTATTAATCTTGCCTAATTGGTACACGCGTTACTTGTTCGTAGACAACTAAATGCTCGTGCATCGATCTTCATTTATTACTATTTCAATTATTTTAGCAAAGAATAATAGTCATTTTATATTTCTACTTACTGACATTCATAGTCGTAACTGGCTCGATTTTAAATACAAATACTCCAAGATATTTTTCAATTTTTTGACATTCGAAACAGCCATCGAGTACAGAATTACGGTGTGCAGTAACGGAACATCGTTTGCGTTAAATTTTCTTGTCGTGACATTTGCTGCAACACCGAGCAACATGCCGCGTGACAAGCGTGTACGCGCCCTGACATTTCCTTTTAAAAACAAACACCACCATTTTCCGTATTAGCCATTTCTAAATACTGACGTGCAGGCCATGGAAAATCGTGCGAACGAATTTACTGTTACGCAGCCTGGACGACCTCGATTTACGTTTAACGTACGATTGTTCGCGTTTCGGTTCCGTGTCTGACTGTCGCTGTTGCTGTTGCGAAATTCTGATCAAGCACATGCCGCTTGGTCTGACTTTCGGAACGTGCAAGAAGATCATCTTCTCTGCACGCGACAGATTCGTACCGGTGCGAAAGAAAAGGAGAAAAGAAGGGGCTGAGCACGTCGGCGGTGAGCACGGTTTCAACTGAGATTGCTCGTAACCAGGCTTCGATATCGATGACGCTTCTACTGAGAGCTAATCCCCCCGCCCCGGAATCCCGGATTTTGTTTCATTATCGCGACCGTGCGGGGCTTCTGGATACGATGGCCTGTCGAGTGGCCAACCGCGCTATCAATGATCGAACGTTTATTGAAACCTTTTCGTTCGAAGTAGCTCGCACCTTGCCATCTGTGTGAATAAACGTCGACTCGAGTTACCGTCCGTGCAATTCGATTCCACCGCGAAGCCATGCCAACTGCGTCTGTTAGGTTCCAGTGAATACGCCGGTGATAACTGCGACGGTGAACGTCGGAATCGAAACATCAGAATGGTGCAATTTCATGCAAATTTTAATGTCCGAATGGACGTGGGATAAGATCAATTCGATGAGATTTTATAATGTTTGGTATGATGTTGCGAGGATATTCGAGTGGAATTGTAACGTTAAATACTCTTATGGAAACTTTATATTCGCTGCATCAATCTTTTTTGAGGTTGTTGCTAATTTTCATTGTTTCCTTCTATTTCTTTCTTTGCGACATTTTTCTCATTATATTAAACTCCTGTTCCCCTTTTTTTTATTAGAAGAATTGTCCTTTTCTACCTTTAGCTTTATCTTTTCGAGTTCTAGTGCTGTTTTTCATTCGTACAGTTTCTGTCTCGCTTTTTAAAAAAATTAATAGCAATGTATATAATGTCGTACAGTAATTAGTAAGCTGAATTAAATACGAGGAACGGGATACCAAGATAATACTAAATTAACCTAGTTACAACAAATAGCGGACTAGCTTGGTAATTCAAGCGCGCTATTCTTGGAAGATAAAAGGCAACCGGAGAAAAAGTCCATGGGTTTGTTAAGTGAATTCACTCGTGCACGAATTCTACTAATCGAATCGAAGAAAGAGAATCTAGATGTGCACGGCGTGGTCCTAAACAACGGAGAATGTCTAAGATGAAAGGAGAGTGCGATGAAAGAAGTTGATTAGATCCCAGATTGTCGAGACAAGAAAGTTCGTTACCAGTATTTCGTTCTCATTGTCTCTTTACTGCTTTACTGCTGAAATTTCTCGATTTTCAGGCGGTGTTGCCCGTTACCGTCACATTTTCCTCGACGCTGGAACTTTTCCTAAAATCCTCGAAAAGAGAGGGGCATTCGCAGAAACATCAACGACGAGCACGTACTCGATGGAAACGATTTTGAAGAAAGTGACCATTAGCGACCATACGGACGGGGCACTCTGTCCACGTCAGGCACGCGATCAGAGAGTAGTTTGGGCCGCGTTAGGTCAATTTCCGATAGCCGGCACTCGTAAAAATCGAAGATATGGGAAATGAAATTTTTTTTTTTTTTCTGTGAAAAGTGTCAGAATGGTATCTATCTCTTTCACCCACTCGAAAAGTGATGCATCACGTTGGAAAATGTCAGTCATTGACTACATATGTACGTTTCACGGTAGTTTAACTTTCGATTCGACTACATTTTGGACAAAATATATATATGACAACCATAAAGAATCAAACAATACCTTGTTAAAATATTACAAATACTTCAAATACTTGAAATTTCATGAAATTATAGAATCATAAAAATCGCGAGAAGTATGATGAAAAGATGATCAAGCGAGTCTTTGAACTTTTCCAATATTAGAAAGTGTCGTTCAGCAACAGACACGCATAAACTGATCGAAAAGATCGCTGGCCAATAATTAAATTGGAAGATAATAAGCAAATTATTAATCGATAATAAATAACAACCGAATCGAGGAATCTGAATCTCCGTCTTGAATTGAATTTTCCCGGTATCGCTGTGCCAATCGATTCGGCGCTGTAGCGCTTTAATCTAAAAACACTCTAATGTGGCGTAATATATTACGCGTAACGACGTGTCACTTCCTGGCTAACGTGGACCGCGGAATTTCCTCCGGCCACGCG
>KQ435720.1:3141667-3166409 GCA_001276565.1 Melipona quadrifasciata | reverse complement strand
CTAGCTTGTTCAGCAAATTCGTTCAACTAAAATTAACTAGCACCGCTTCTTTCAATGGTATTTTGCTTTCTAAGCACATTGTGAATCATTGTTCGAGTAAATGTTACTTGCGTTCTTTCAAGTTTTTACGGTATTCAACTTTTCGCCAATTTTGTATAAAACAATAAAACAATATATAAAATCTCTCACTTCAATACTGGTTTTAATACCATTGTTTAATAGTACTTTGGAACCTACTATTAAACAGACTACGAATCTTTGATACAAAATGAAACGTAGAATAACTTGATAAGACAAAACGCTCTGTTGGAAAATAATGGTACACGCAAATACCCTTAATAGCCGCTGGTAAGTAAAAACGTGCCAGCGGTGTTTGGTCGAAGTCTGTCGAAGCAATGGCCGTAATGAAAACTAACGCGTTACCCGCTCCCAGAACGGATTAAACAACTAACGGCTGCATGACTGCGTTTTACCAGGTTAATCAGCCCGATTAAATCAAATGGAACGCATTATACGCAGTTTCCACACTTTATTTGCAAATACGGAAGCCGCGTAACGCCACTGATAATTCAGTCACGTTGATTTCTAGCATAATTTACAAATTGTCTGGCCGCAGGCAAGCCTGCCGTGGACCTATGTTTAATCGTCGACTTTGTGACGAGCGACCCGCCGTTAATCGACAAAACGGCGTGTAAAATTAAAGCGAGTTTCAATTGCTAAACGTCCGCGAACAGAATGGAAAATGGTTAGAACCAAATGAAATCGTTTCACGTTTGCCTCTGAACACACACGTCATCTATGAAATTTTCTCGTGTCTTTCATTGTTTGCAAAAGGGGAAATTATCTCTCGTGTCATCGACTTTTTCCGAGTGAATTCCATCGCACAGAACAGTTGCACCATGAAATTTCATCGACGATATTTCTAAAACGGCGCGCAACTTTCGCGAGGGAATAAGCAGTAAGATGACAGAGATCGTGAGCTGCATCACGAGAACAATGTGTCTTTCCTTTTTTTCCGCTCTCTTCGCCAGGGAAATGAGAAAGCAAGAAGAAACAATAGCGTTGTCGGAATCTAGGAAATTATAGTCGGCCCTTGATGCAAAACAGATTAATTTCTGTTCCTGCCTCGAAGAATCTCTCTTTCACGAGGATACCGAGAAAAACATGCAACAGCTTGAGTGACAGTTAGCCCGATAGTTAAGCAGTTTTAATCAATTGTTTTTTAATTAACGTAAAGATTTTTAATTACTTACGCGTAAACGGAACAACGCAAAAAGTTATCAGCGGCTGTTAATTGAATATCGACGAATATCTGCAGTTACAGTTTCAATGGAGTTATATGGTCGAAACGCGTCGGTACAGTAGGAAACTATGAGTTTACAGCGAAAAATTGTAGGAATCTGACAGATTTTTCTGTTACCAACCGAGTGTCAAAAATTGGCCGATTAAATTGTGCATTCTCGCACATCGAATGTTATTAATCTTCAAAGAATCTCAATATTTAAACTTTTTGTTGTTAATTAAGGACGTTGCAGATACATTTGTTGAAAATTATTCGAGTTTGAACGGTATTATACTGTTTAGTACGATTAGAGACCGAAATTAATTTTCACACGACATTATTTACAGACTTACGAACCTGAGTTTCGTCTACGTGGTCCGGAGCTTCTGGACTGGCCGAGTTGCGGCCATAAATGTTCGACAGAGTCTGGTTCACCGGGAAGTCTGGACCACCCTGCAATAACCACACGATCTAAAAACATCTCCACATGCCCTGTCGACGAGAAAACGATACGTACTCCCGGTAAACTCTGTACTTTTTTTCTTTTCTTTTTGTTTTTTTTTTTTTTTTTTTTTTTTTTTTTTTTTTTTTTTAATTAAAACATTGTTGTTATAATACTCGTGCAAATTATATACTACGTGATTATCGTATAGCCGTTGAAAATTCGTAATTAATGTAATCGATACGTCCCCATCCAACGAACCGCTGCTATCCATTCCCGCATAATAAATTAAACATGCATCATAACAGAGAGGACTTTGAAGAGTCGATTGGTTATTTCATAGTTGAGAGATCGTTCGACCAGCGACTGTCGATTACGTTCACTAGTCCGCTGCTTTTACGGCCGAGTTAAACCAATTGCAAGTTCGAAACAACGCGAAATTCAATAAAGCGTGTTCCAACAGATCCTCCGTCGGGTCGTTGAATAACTCTTGATCTTCCAGCATTTTTTCGCGTGCAAAGCGTTTAAAACTCTTCCGAGCATAGTGGTGTGTTCCAACTTTTTAATATCCCGATATGCACGGCGGAATATTTTTCATCCTAGCTTGGCGAATTCGAATAACTGGAATTACGGGTGCTTATATCACGAGGGACTTTCTCGTTGTTAATCTCTTTTGCTCTCCATCAGATTCTACTTCGAAAGGAAATGAGAGAATCTATTGTTCGTCGAGCTTAAAGAGACTACAGACTTCATCGACAGATATTATTGATCTCTTTCTCTTAGTTTTGCGTTATAAACGAGTTATTACTCTGTCACTAAAATGGTTGCTAGCTATGAAAAAAGTCCGGCGGCTCGACCGATTCGATCGAGCGATCGATTCGCGACAAATCGTAAGACACGTCGGCGAGGTTCGCGCGCGTAGCGAGGAAAACGAGTTTACGATTTAATTTCCGAATCAATTAGCTATCAAGCCTTAACTCGATCCCTGGTCGCAATTTAAACTTCTCGATCTGCCTCCTTGTTTTCCCTATCTTTGTCGCGTTCCAACCGAGCGTCGTTTAACGCTCGTTCGATCTCTCGGCCAGGAAGTGTACGTACATATACATATATATATATATACAGGCGGGAGGCCTGGAAGGCGCGCAAATAAATAGAGCCGGCGAGATGCAAAGTCAATTATCGTTCAGCGGGGGCTGATGGAAGTTCCCGTCGGCGCGCGTACTGCGACCGCGTTAAACGAGCCAAACGGAATTATTCATGACGAACTTTCGATGCGCGCAGGTGTGTTTAACATCCCGCGCTAGTTTTCCTCGATTTGGTCTACCACTGCCGCACTTCCACTCTTTATTAAACATACACTATCGGCCCTTCGTCCTTCGCTCGCCGCACTCCGTTTCGTACTGCGCTTTCGACAGAAAGTTGTCATCGATTCACTTTCTTCCTTTTATTTTCACGGATCTTTCGTTTCTATTTACTGCGACTTGCTTCAATAACGCGCAAGTAGAGATAGGCGCGCTAATATCCTTACGACGTGCTCCTTCCGTCCTTATCGTTCGTCGTTGCTCGATTCATCGCGATTTTCGTCTCCGTGAAGCAGAAAGGGATTTTCGCTGCTGCGCCGAACGATAAGAAGGGATCGTTGGGGAAATAAAAGGGGGAAAGGTTCGATCCGTCGCAGCCAGCGGAAATGTAAACGAAAGACCACTTTCTGCCCCGGACGTCGGCCGAGAAAAACGTCAAACCGTGGGACGAGAGTACGCGGCTACGTGTTTGACAAGCGGCTGGCTGGTTTTAGAGAAAGATCGTTGATGTGGTACGTCGTTCTCGCCTGTCTGTTTCGTCTTGATTCCACGGGCATTGGACAGCGACATATTTGACGCGTGGTTATCCACGCGTGCGAATTAAAGGAAGCCAGCCAAACGTGCATATATATATATATATGCGAATATTGGATATTATATCAATTCCGAGTTCGATGACTGACGAAAACGTTTGAAAAGCGATTCGTTCGGTTAATTGAAAATAACGATCTCTCGTACGACCTTCATACGTTACAACAGAATTATTAAATAAAGGACGTGACCACCGTTTCAATCGGAAAAAAAGTGATGTTCGAATTAGTTTCACAGAGCTATCGGCCCGTGCGTCGCAACTGTTTCTAGTAATAGATTGTATGGAGTTTTTAGTGAAATGGATGTACCCTGTGAAACCAATCTAGATGCTGCAAAGGGAAGATAAAACTCCTTTCACCGTCGTTCCCTTCGTCGAGAATAAAGCACGTTGCAACATT
Source organism: Melipona quadrifasciata (assembly GCA_001276565.1). NCBI lineage: Eukaryota > Metazoa > Arthropoda > Insecta > Hymenoptera > Apidae > Melipona > Melipona quadrifasciata. The sequence continues at coordinate 3,162,395 of KQ435720.1, read as the reverse complement.
CCGTGCAGATGAACTAAACGTACAGGATATCTTTGAAATAGCGATACAACCGACCGGATGTTTTCCCGTTTAAGATTTTAATATTACAAAAAACAGGGAGTGGGATATATATGTGTATCCTTTTTTCTCTCGCGCAAGTACACACAGCGCTGCGAGAGTTTGAACGAAATTGGTATTTACTTGTTTACTTTTACGGGTTTTTTTCCACCCGGCAACCTTGGTAACGCGAAATTACGAAAGGAATTCCCCGACGATGAGAGCAATTTATTCTAAAAATTTGACGAGAACAAGCACGCTACTTCAGCGTCCTACGTGCGTAGGAATTCCGGGTAGCAATTGTGACAGACATGGAATTTCTTTTAATAAGCCTGACAGTGAGTCCCTTATGAATGTTATATTCCGTGCGAAGCGTAACTGCGACAGAGAAAGTAAGGGCCAGCGTTGCGACGCAACGCAACATCTCATTTCTCAGTTTTTTTTTTTTTTCAGTTAATTCGTATTATCTTCTTCCATTTCTTTTCCATCGCCAGAGAAAAATTCCAAGAAAATTTTACCCGACGCTTTTTCACTCGGATGCTCAGATTCAAGTGTTGCACGTTACTGATGTCTCCGAAAGAATCAACATTTCTCTACTGCCCAACAGAGATTTCACATCGAACGAACAAACGATTTCCACAAAAATGTCCTCTTCGTATCTGTCAATCGAACGAATCGAATTCATCAACTTGGTGGCCGATTAATTCACTCCCCGTGTGTGGAAACGAAAAGATTTGTTCGAGGATACTTCGAGTCCGGATGAAAGTTGCCGAGCCAGTCAGAGGGAGTATTGTTCTCAGGCCGGAGGCTCCGAGGCTTTAAATTTATCTTGGCCGAAAGTTTCCTGGCCGACCTGGGGGTGCCTTCATTTCGATGCATCCGAAGAGTTCGCCCAGATCTCGAGATTTCAAACAGAGGCGCGCGTGCCGGCGTACCGGCGCGGCGCTACGTTTGCCGAAGACTCGAGACTAGGTCTCATCTTCGGATAAACGAACTCGACGCACAAGTGCCTTTTCAATCCGTCTTCCCCTATATACGGAATCACGCGTGCTTTCCTTCGAAACGCGAGACACTCGGAACTCTCCGGCCTCCGTTGAAAATAATCAACGAGATAAAACCCGAGAGCGATGAGCTTTCTTTGAAACGAGACAAAGGAACGAGAGGAACGCTGCCGCCCAACAGCGTATGGACGTATCGTGTGCACTTGAACGTCGAATTCATAGTTGCGACGATGGTAAAAACAATAACTGTGCTTTGGAATAATTATCCGTGTAATTGGTGCTATCCGATATTAACTTTTCGAGCTTAACTTGCTCACTCGAAACGTATGAACCCACATTTAATACCTAATGAGACGTAACAGGCAACGCATGTATTTATCCACGACCTTTCGAGTGCTCAAAATTTTACCAAAAACCTAGAAGTTTAATTAAATGTGACAAGTTAAAAATGCATTCGTCAATTGAAACGTGTGTTCTTTGACATCTATGTTTGATATCTCTGATAAATTAATTGTATTCGAACTATCCCAGATTACCTGCACAGACTATACGCTCGATGGGTTAAAATAAAGGGACTTGTAGAAATACTTCTCTTTTCTTTATTTTTATAAATTCTTTTGTGTATAATTTATCTTAGTAATACTAGGGCAGACGGATAGGGATAACGTACTTTGCAACGCGAATGTTTTTAGTTCAAGCGAATTAAATTCATTGACAGTTCTTTGCTTCTTTAGCTAACAAGCTAACAAGCTACAAAGGCTAATAAAAACGTTTGTAACTTTCCCTTTCCTCAATCGCAAAACGAACATCCAACCGAATGTCAATCGCACCGTGATCGATACGACGGTAGATTTTTCAGCTACAACTTCCTGGGGGACTGCGAGCTCGGCGCGTATACACTACCAACAATAACTTCAAACTCCACTTGCGACCGAACAGCGCTTCGTCTAATTTTCGAATTACACGTTTCAAAAAACAGTAGTTACACAGAGACTACGATACTTGTTACGTCCTCTGTCTCTTGTCGGAATAGCCCGGCGGAACTCGGAGCAGTTTCCCGATAAAGCAAACAAAGCAAATCGAAATTCGTTTACGAGGGAATTAAACGAATCATCGGACGTCGTTTAGGTATTCGGAATTACTCGCCGACCTGTGCATGTCCACCGTCGAATTTCGATAATGTCAGAACTTTCGAGGTATGCGTGCCCTCGGTTGGCACGGTGTTTGCGTCTGATGACAGTTTGACCGTAACTACTGGCAGCTGGCGTTTGCCTGGCCACCTCGGCCCGACCACAAAACGTCAGTATCCGGTGGCCATTGCCGCCGCGTCTTGGCGCTTTATACCGAGGCGGTTTAACGGGAGCGATGATTCGCTAACAGTTGGATATTCTCGGATAATTCTCGGCCCTCGATTCCTCCTTCGATCGTTTGTTCCCCTCGATGGAAGTTGTACGAATTATCGTAGTGCAATTGAAAACTCCAGTGTACGAAGGAGCTACGTCTCGATTTGACATCGAGAATCCGACGAGAAGCAGTGTTGCAACAGAATTTTTATACCGTACTATTTGACATTTATTTATATCGAATAATACTGCTGATACTACTAGAAACGTGATACGTTTTCGACAGTGTAAAGGAGTTGTGTTACAATAATGGCATTGTGAGATATCAAGTGTTTGATGAAAAGTAATATTCTAACGAAACTTTTACATTATTTGTACTAATTTGTACAAGTTAGTTGTAATTGTACTTTGCTGTACTAGTTGTGCTAAATTGTGCTAAATGTTGGACATTTATTCACATTGAATGTTCAGTGTATGAAGTAGCATTAGCTAATACTCGAGGACTTCAGTGTGGGAAGGAGCTACGCTACAATAATAGCGTTATGAAATATCAAAAATTTGATGAAAAGTAGTAACAGGACTTTTATAATTAATACTACTGTTTTTAACTTAGATTCATTTACACTTTTGTCTCAAGTTTAGTGTTTCGTGTAAAATTTGTACGAAATTTAAATTGTACACCTTTTCCTTTAAAATTTCCAACTGTTTCTGTCAATCACACATTTCCTCTCTTTTAAAATCTTTCAATTTACTTTCGACCGTGGGCACAAATCGCTTTTAAATTCTACAAGGAACAACACGCGAGAACGAGAATTCGTTGTAACGTATCTCGAGAGCCAACAAATAAGTTGATCCGGCGGTCACGCGTATGGGGGAACATTACGAAACACATTTAAATTGAAATTGAAATCGAGAACGCGTCCGCTTTCGAAATCTCCGTGTCAAGTGAACCGTCGCGTCAACCGGAAAACGTCGAAAGTTTCGAAACGAGCGATCGCGCCGAATCGATCCGCGGCCGATGTATTTATTATCCGCGTATCGAATTGTTTCCGGCGAAAGTTCGCTCCTCGCGCGCTGCGAGAATTTCGAGTTCCGGAATTCCGTGCGTTTTATCGATCGATCTCGGCGGTAGTCGCAAAATATGTACGACACCGGAGAATCCCCGAACTTCCAATCACTTGATAGTTCTCGACCTCGCTTGTACAGTCACATTTTTCATCGTCGGTGGCTCGCCGATGGCCACCTTCTTTCGAAGGCAGAAGGGAACCGTAATATACATATTAGAATGTCCAGGGTGAGAGGATATTGGTATTTTCATGTCGAACTATTTGATCGGTGGAAGTGGAATTTTTAGAGAGGCGAGTTGTTTTTGTAAAATTGTGGATCTACCGGTGAACGATTCTTCTCCTTTGTCAGACATTTTATCCTTGCTTCGTTTCTTGTATGTAGAGGGTGTCTTTAAAATAGTGGCGCAACTCCAGAAGCAAGTGGTATTTTGTGAAAGAGTGAATCAAGTGGTACGAAATAATATTCTCCGAATATCAAAAGATCTCTGCCTTTGGCTCTTTTGGTCGAAAGGCTCTTTTGAAGATTTACATGTGTATAAACTCAAGCGTCAAATGATTCGAACTCTTTGAACTATTGACCAATTCTGTTACTCTGTTTCATTTTTTTCGATCAACTTATTCCACGTACAGCAAAAATATTATGTACGTATTAATTCACGAATAGCATGCAATGAAGCGAAAGAAATTGTTTAAATGTTGCAAAGATGTACAATCAGATTTCATGAAATGCTCAATTGATTGCATGTAATTAACGATTAAGAAAGAAAGTCGATGAATTTTAATAATAATTTAACATTAATTAATAATAATTTTGCACGAATATTTCTATCTCTTGACGAAATGTTACCATCATCTTGTTTCGTTATAATTTGCCAATTATATCCATTGTAATTAACATTTGTTTACGCACGGTTATTGCCGTAAATATTTCCTAATAATATACAATTACGTACATTAATTAATTGAATAACGTGACACAGAAAATATTCCTCGTTTCATATTTCTCGCGTTCCAATTGTACAAGTATCTTCGTCTCCCGCTGCGTTTAATTGTTTCAAAGTCGCTTACCTTGAAAACGAAAATTTGTTTTCCACGGACAATCGTCGCGTGGATAAATATCAGGACACTCGTAAAAACTGCCAATTCGTGTGAAAACTACAAACAAACGTAACACGAACACAGCAGTCGGATGTATATAAATACAGTCCCATAGAAAATCTCTGTACTATTTTCTGCGCTTGTCACTTATTTTTTTCACGAAGGATCACCAGTTTTCTATAAATTGCAGAAACGCCCCGTATATTATTTCCTGTATTCTATTTCTAGACCCCCGTCACGACTCTCTTTGCACGCGTCGTTCAAAGATACCACTCGATAACAATCCGTCGAAAATTGGTCGTCGAAACTCGTTCGCCGGCGCAACGAGGAGACCGGCTCGTAATAAAATCTCTCGCCCCGTGAATTCGACGAAACCGGTGAAAAGACGAACCGGTTTCAGTCGGTCCTCGAATGATGATTGAATACGTGAATTCCGCGGTGGCGCGCAGCAATTTTGCTGTTCGATAGCGGCGTTTCTGCCTCGTCTTCTTTTCCTTGCCGTTGCACGATCGCGCGAACATTCTTGGACCGGTAACAATAGAACTTCGTTCAATCTCGACTTCGCGATGATGCGTCTAGGTTAAATAAGTGAGTGAATGCTCGCGTGGACGTTCGTATTTATTATTATTCGTACCAATGAGTGTTACTGCGACAAGACACGAATTTGGTCCAAGATGAATGCGTTTGATCTGAACATGTTACAACAAATAGATATATATTTTTTTATCACTGAAAGTGATTTTAGAAAATCGGGCCTCTTCAGGTGCAACGCTGATGCAACGAAAATTAGCGATTGGTTGATTTGAGTCACGTGATTCGTGAGGGGGCGTGGGATAAACCTCGAGTAGGAGCGATCGCGCCTGTAATTTGTCTTCTATCGATTCAAATGTTTGCACATCGATAAAATTTTATGGCAAAAAGGTCGTCTTTATTTCCTAGTCGGAACAGTTACTTCTGGGCTTTTCAGTCAGACGAATCGTACTGGGGTACAAGCCGTGCAGTTTTTTTCTTTTGCGTTGGCAATGTGAGAAGTTTAAGACGACTATCCTCTTGATAAATGTGTCGCAAATTGTAGCATCATGAATACTAAGTGACGAATAATTGATAACTTTGCAATAAATTCATGTTTTTACGATTTACATCTACGATCGACTTTATAACGCTGAATTATGAATTAATGTGTTTATTGGGATAATGATTATTATTCGGGTAATTATCCAAGATTAATTTTGAATTACTTGGATTATTGGAATAATAACAGCGAAACCTTCGTTGTTTTATTTGTTGCGTACATTAATTTAAGATGACATATATTTGAGAAGATCATTTATGTTGGCATGAGTATGTATGGAAATTATAGAAATAATAAAAAATTAATATTTCTTTAAAAAAAAATAATAATTCGTAATATTCTTGTACTTTGTGATCAATAAATTCTGTTAAGAACGTGTAAAACTCATCATCGGATATAACAGTGTCCGTATAATTCTAACACATATTCGTAGCGTGTGGTTGCAAGACAAATTATAATAACGTACAATCTATCAAGCAAAGTCATAATCTTTTAAGAACGCAAATGTCTTAAAACTTTCTTCGCTACTGTACAATATATATCCACTTCGACAACTCGAGACTTTCGCAGCGAATCGATGACTTATTATCGTATACGAAGAAGATTAATATCTCTCTGAAGCAATTATCCGAGATTAATTTCCGTTCCTCCCCCTTTCTTCTTTTTTTGAAAATTTTACTAAATATTATATTTCGGAATTTATCAAACATTATATTTTACTAAATAGCACATTTCGAAAAACTAACGATATCAAAGTGGAAATTTGAATTCAGAGAGGAAGGAATTCCAAGTGTTGGGAACTGTTTCAAAGTTCGCTGTTTGCTTCTTGCTCTCTTTCGGTCGTTTAATCTTCGTTGATTGTAGTAAACGAACGCGATTTGCTTTGCAATGGTGGGTTTTTGCGGTAGCTAGTATCAGCCAATTGAAACGTCAGTTACAAATTGAAGGAACCGATAACGCAGGTTCAACTATTGGCAAATTACGTTTGCTGAGTCTGCTACTGCCGGTTGGCCAGGGACCAATTCTACCAGATCTATTATACCCATGCATAATTAATGTTTCGGCGTAGTTGCCGATAATATTCATTGATAGCGCGTAATTTCAATAATGAAAATTACGATGTCTCCGATCGGACTCCTGATACGCCAGTAAGATGTAATTACACCAAACGTTTTGTGCTTGAATTTACACGTTTCGTACTTTAGTTCTAGTGTTTAGCATTTCGTTCAGAATGAACGCGGATGCGACGAAAATTCCAATTAAAGTAAAATCGAACAATATTTTTCACGAAACAAAATCTAAAAATCCCATTTTACCTCGCACTTTGGATTTAAATATTTGGATATATCGCTTTGCTCGTCCAGAGGAACTCTCATGATGTTCAAGTACACTTTTATATATTTTGGAAGATGCAAAATTTTACAGAATGCACGTAATACGTGTATCGAAATGTACAAGACAAAAGCACACATCGCAATATTTAGTTTCGTCTCTTGAATCAAGCACGCCAATTTCCATAAATTCAACCAATTTTCCGCAATCTACTCGCAGAAGGAATCCGACGCTCGAAACACATTCCACTTCTGAATCCGAAAATATTTTCTCCCGCGGCACGCGCGGCAAACTGTAGCATTTTTCTGATTTAAATATTTAAACATGCTCCGCTATCTTCTAAATCCACTCGTGTTGATTCTCTTTTTGTCGAAACATCTCTGCTTGCAGAATTTCAAAACAAAATTCGAGGAAATACGCGCGTTTCAGTGTTACGCTCGACGTAAAAAAAAAAGAAAAGAAAGAGAAAGAAAGAAGAATCGCGCGTTTTATCTTACGAGATGCTCTTCGAGAAGGTTTCCCACTTTCGACGAGGCTTCCGTTGAAGATCTTTCGACGAGTCGTTTTATGCGGTCGTCGTTACCGCAAGAATAAAATAGGGGGTTTACTCCTTCGATATTATTCGATGGCCAGAATTGGAAAGGTTTCGAGGGCGGATTCGGGTTCCTTTATAACGGACCGCTACCTTTATGCGCCTTTATGCGTTGCAAAAGACCATACGTATACCTTAATACTCCTTTTTTCGATGCGACATTCAGCCATCCGAAATGAGATTCCATTGTATCGGCCTTTCTACACCGATAATTTTCCGACTCTCGGATTGTCCGCCCCTTCGTCTGAGCCCGCGTTCAGAAATTCTATTGCGTTATCCTCTGCTCACGGTACCGAAGAACTCTGAACAGTTCCGACGCTGTTAATGCCGTACATAACACCGGGAAAGGGAAACTTTGTTAAAAATTTCGCTCTACGTTCAATATTCCTAGAGCCTTGCCACTATCGTCTGTAGGTGTCATCTGAACAAGTCGCAAGAAGCCTGCTGACGTTAATGTAAATTCGTAAACTGTTGCGAACACAAGTAAAGGTATTCGTTTCAGGTGCGCACGAGTACTGCACTCTCGACGCTTTGCAGATTTTCAGGTGTCGTTTGACATTTTTGTATCTTCAAATTGTTCACGGATATATACACAGAACTCTGCGCTCCGATCGCGAGGAAATTATTGAATATTGAACGATGCCTTGCGCAAATAAATATTAAACTGAATCGATATTAATCACGCTAAAACAAATTTAAATAATTTGCATAAATTGTGCATAAATGAATAAATTGAAATAAATGAAACTGAATAAATTAATAATTATATCGAGTTAATGTCACGTGAGTGAATATTTATACAATACAAAACAATATTAAGAGTAAAATATCTGACACGTTTAAATAACATTCGACGTGAAACTCGTCAAACGAATCCATATATTCGACCTATTTCTTAAAGCTATTAACTGTGTCTCAAAATAAAGAACGAAACGTCAAAATCAGGTTGTGACGAACAGGTGACGATAAATCGAGAAGTTGCGATTTATCTGCAGCGCGAGTAGAGCTCTCTCTCTTTCTCTCTTAAAATAGAGCGTTCCCGGCAGAGGCTCTAATGTTAATGGACACCCCTGTTCATCCCTGTCGAGTGATTGTAACCTGCGTATCGAACGGGGACACACTCTTCGCCAGCGCGACGCGTCGATAATCCCAGCGCCGTTGCACCACTGGGCCTTTATAGCGTGGAAGGGCAGCACCGCCATCCCTGTCGTCGAAACTAATTTCGCCGGATAGCTTCGGGGATCATTCGACGCAGCGAAGAACGGTAACACCTTTATCGCTGAGATGAAAGAACGCCCTCGTGAATCCGATGAAACGAAATACCGTCTCGCGGAGACCGAGTTTCACGGGTCAAGGGTTTCAAGCGCTCGACTAGTTGCGTCCCTCTAGTCCCCCGACATCTCGACGTTCTTCCGAAAGGGTGTCGCGTTCGCCCAAGAATTCGCACTTTCGACTGTTTTATTTAACTCGTATTATCACTGAAGGTGATTTTAGCGGGGGTAGACCCAGAAAATCGGGCCTCTTCAGGTAAATGCAACGCTAATGCAACGCTAATGCGACGAAAATTAGCGATTGGTTGACTTGGGTCACGTGATTCGCGAGGGGGCGTGGCGTAGACCTCGAGTAGGAGTGGCGTTGTCTAGCACTGAGCATTCGCGCTTGTAATTTGTTTTGTGTCGATTCAAATGTTTGCACGTCAATAAAATTTTATGGCAAAAAAGTCGTCTTCATTTCTTAGTCAGAACAGTTACTTCTGGGGTACACAAGTCGTGCAGTTTTTTTCTTCTTCTTTCCCGTTTGTCCTCAACAGATCGTTGTCAACTTTATTCTCTATTCTCTGGCTACAGTTCCTGTTTTCTTCCAGTTACTCGAGAAGCGAGCGGAATTCTCGTCCCGTGGTTACGCAATTTCGAAAACGCGCCGCGGCAAAGGCACGCAATTACCGCGGTTCGATCCGGTTTTCGTAGGAGAGCGATGTCACCCGAGCGAGGGCACGGTAATTACACGGAAAGCGCTAGGAAAATAATATCAAGAGGAAAGGTTGTTAGTTATTACCGCGACTTAAGAGACAGCACGCGCGCGTGCACGTGTACACGAGAGAGGCGAAACACAGGGACTCGCACGTCTGTCTACTTTGCGCGGTAAAATAACGACGTCATTATCAACCACAAGCTGCTTGTTTCACGTTGCTATTAGCTCTCCGGTATTTATGCACGCTTTTATTAAGCTCACCACTTGGTGAGTCCGAGCTGAGTTCGCCTGTTGCGAACGATTTCCAAGACCTCCTCTTCGTCTTGCTATTAGGGATCAAGTCCAACACGTGCTTGAGAATCCGAGTCACGTTATTTATTTTATACACGTTCAGTTCAATATATGTCATTGCAATTCGGTGTACAAGTGTTCAATGTATATAATTTTTTCAAATATATTACGTACAAGACAAAAAAGTCTATTAAAGTAACGAAATTTCAACGAGTAGGTTACCCCATGGTGTCTGAACTTGAACTTTTAAAGTGAGTACCTAAAGATTTCAAAAACTTCATTTGTTCATACTTTGTGGTATTTGTTCCGTTGAATGTCGAAAATGCTCGGAATTAAAACATCGTCAATTATTTCTCTTTTTAATCAATCGTCAGATTGTGTTGCAGTGCGTATTTCAAGTTTCTTTATTAGAATGGAGGAACAATCGAAAAATCAAGCTACAGTACGTGTGAAAATAGAAAATAGAAACAACAACATTTAAAGAATATTATTGGATATACTTATAAGGGATTTCAATGTGAAACGATTAAAAGTCCAAACCTATTTGTGAGATATCACATAAACTGACATATGAAATTATGATCGCCTCTGTTATCCCAATACCCTCAAACGTGTCGCAGAGTATCGTTCCATCGATGAATGTCGTTCTCTTTTGCTTCGCTTATACGTTGCAGTGGTTTGCAAGTGGAGGCAAAGCGGCGCAATGGCGTACTATTCGATACTAAATCGACGCGTAGAACGGCGAGAGAACTTTCACGAAGAAAAGTTAATTGAGAAACGGACGACTATCTGAGCCGGGACGTGTAATGAATTTCACGGACGGTCGGTTTCCATAACAGCTGCGAGAGAGCATCTATCTGAATTACGATTGTCGGTCAACTAATTGTGAGCTTCCCGCGCAATGCCACGAAATTACGAGTCGCCGGGACGAGTTAAGGCCTCCGCCTACAATCGTCGTTCGCCGTGGTCGCAATGCGAGGGATCGTTGAATCTTCGAAACGGCTTTTGCAAGATCGTAACGTTTCATTGACTCGAGAACGGCCGCGATTTCGAACGACGAAATCGTTAAAAAACTTCGAGCTTAGTTCAACGATTGCGTTTCACAGTTTGCGGTTCGCTGCGCGACCGTACGGAGAAATCGTCGAGTCGAGACGATTGAAACGAACGACAATTCTGAATTCTGATTGATCGTTTCTCGGTGATCGAGTTCGTTTCAGTACGAGGATCGCAATGTATCACGAGGTTGAATTCGGAGTAGCGAAACTCGAAACGAAATGGGGTGGTACGACTTTAGTTAAGAAGCTCGTTACAAACCGGTGATCAGACTCTCGTAAATTTTACGCGAACTTATCCTCATCGAGATAAAAGAAGTGTTCGATCTCGTTGAAACTAGATTTGCGCAATTTTAACGCAAACCTTTGGTTAAACGATCGATGAATTTATTAATTTTTATTAATATTTATTATAATCGATAAAATTATTAAAGTTAAATACAACAGCGTCTTAGTCGGATTTCTTCAGACTACTCCTCGAACCGAAATAATCTTTTTCTCGCGAATAATTATGCATACGTATTTTCTAAGTAACAAGTTGATTCTGTTTTTAGATTATTTTCTCAATTCTCGTTCAAGTCTTTTGAATTATTGTAAATAGTACAATGTGTAATGAGTGGAACGCGGGTCCCGTTAAATAAATAAATAGACAAATAAATTAAATCTTTTCATAATGTCCGATGCCCCACGTAATTATACAATAAAATTACAAAATTTAATATGCTTGAATCTAATTAATTATATAAACACAGTATTTGTGTAGCCACTGTGAATATGCTAAATTACAAAGAGGAATAACTTTCATAACATCATTTTCCCCTGCCCATTAACTTACAGAATTGATGTCACTTTTAAGTAATTCGCACGCAGACTGTGGATTTTTATATAATTTCATATTATCGCGAATTTAATTAAAGAAATTAAGATTAAATGGAGACATGTTTGATCGATTAAATATGTCATAACGTTTGTATATTTTATATCTCTCTTCTCTGTACTCTGTGTGTCTTCTGCACTTTCAAATTTCACGTAACAGTTTGCCAAAAAAGAAAAAAACTGCACGACTCGTACTCCAGTACACTGAACTTTCGTCTCACTAAAAGGTCCAGAAGCAACTGTTGCTTTTTTGCCATAAAATTTTACCGATATCCAAACATTTGAATCGATAGAAAACAAATTACAGGCGCGATTGCTCGCGAACCACGTGACCCAAATCAACCAATCGCTAATTTTCGTTGCATTAGCGTTGCACCTGAAGAGGCCCAATTTTCTGGGTTACTCCCGCTAAAATCACTTTCAATGATAATAATATTGAGTTAATGCAGTGGAATTCAATGTTTTGATCATTTTAATCTCTCAGAAATGCACGCCTAACGAAAAATTTCGCCATTCTCGGTCGCGATTGAATTCCTACCGTATGGTACGTTTCAAAGTCTACCGTCAAAGGGTCAAACGCAAACGCTGCATCGATAGTCTTGTAGCGGTGGAATTTCAGATTCCGAATAACGCCGGCAACCATGTTCGAGAACTCGTGAATAACCAGCGTAACGATCACAATATATATTCTTCCGGAGTGGCAACGGAACGGGACAGGTTTATGGGTTCATCGATCGATCGTGACGCCGGGGTCAGCGATATAGGCTCGAGATTGAGGCCAGCAACCCCCAGAGCAAACGCCGCGCGATATAACGTCAGGAGGGGGGACGGGGGCAAAGTCGTTGTCACGGTGTTCGCGAAACAAGCGCGTACAGGCACAACTGGTACACTTGGCCGATGCTCAGCCCCTTTGTGAGCCGATGAAAGGAAGTCACGCACCAGCGCGTGACCGGATATAGCGTACAGGTCACGACGTGTGCACTGAGAACACCCTTTGTCCCATCTCCTTTGCTTTCCTTCTTTATCTTTGATTTCCCTCTCCTTTTACTATCCCCCATTGCCCCTAATTTTGCGTACACGAGACATTTCTCAAATGGACGAACGAATTTCACAAGGGTTGCACGCTCGTGGCTCGCGGAAAGTATTCGATCATTTAGTACGGTAGAATTTTCACGTACGCGTTATATAAAATAGACAAAAATTTCATTAACACCGTAATAAGACGCGATTATTATGATTGCGTTGGTCAAATTTGGAACTGAACAATTTGAAAATGAAAAGAAACCGCAAAAGTATTTGAACAGCTGCAATGCATCATATAAACAAGTCTCAGTATTCAAAGGGACCATTTTCAATGTCCATTACATGTTGAAGAATCACAATAGTCTTCCATGACAGTGTTGATAAAATTCCATACAACAGCACGATATGAAAGATTTCGAGGTATGTGTGTATCTTATTATTTTTCCTAATTTCCACGTTTCATATCGAACACGTGATTATTAATTAAAGGACATCCGATCCTTGGGGAGACGTTCCTTGATGGAAACGTTAAGCTTCCCTGCAGTTTCTATTAGCCTCATGTCCCAACGTGCAATATGTATGTCTAGTTGCTCGATGGTACAGAGAGTTGCTATGTTAATGATGAATACCACTCAAATCTCATACTAATACTAATACTGATACTAGTAATATTAATAACAACAAATATTCATAATAATTTGATAATTGGACCGTGAATTCTTATAAAAATACATCGGATGTTACAAATATTTAAAAAGGCGGGATATCTGTCTATTTCCCACGTTACGATATTTGTTTCGTAACATCGTGGCAAGCAAAGAGAAGCCTGTGTACCCTATAAAATCGAGAACCGTGTCTACATGTGCTACTGCGTTGCAAGAATACAGAACGATCGAGTTGTCTCGACGAGAAGAATTAAAATATTTCTTGAAATCTTATCCACTGAGACACCTTGCGTGTTTGTTCTCCCCTTCTGTCCCCTTTTCTTTTCGCTCTCTCCACGACTCGTTCCTTTTTCTTGCCTCCACTTGTCCCCCCCCCTCCCCCTCCACACTTCTACACCTCTCATCGAGTCGCTCCTTTTTGAATTTCTTCGTTTCTGTTTCTTTATTTAACTACTTCTCATTGTCCAGCTTCCGTGCCCCATTCTGTCCCTTTGTTTTCCTTCATCTTCGCCGGTCCTTTCCCCTCCATCTGTTTCTCTCTCTCTCTCTGACCTACCTCCCTGGACCCTAGCCTCACTTTGAATCCCCTTGATCTGCTTGTGGTGTTCGATCTCAAAGGACGACGCAACATTCTACCCTTGCTAGAATCCGGTACACGCGGTCCGTGTCCTTTCAGTGTACGATGTCACTGTCGTGGAGCCCGTGTCAATGACAATAAACGTCGCAGAAGTTTGTGAAAGCAATCCGGTTGCTGCGCCGGCATTCACCGGCGCAGCCGGTTGTGCCAGTTTTCTTGGAGCTTCGTTTTGAATGTAACGCTTGAAATCTGCTGAATATACGCGCACGGCGGTGTAAACGAGTAGCAGGCGATTCTACGTGCAAAGATAAATCGAAAAGAAAGAACAACGTCCTTTTCTTTTCGATTAAGATTTTATCTTTCGGAAAAAAAGATACGAGTTTGAAAATTCGTTGGGTGAATGGAACACGTTGTTGAATTTGGTCTTTGTCAGTTTTTTCCTTTCTCCTCGCTCTTTTCGCATTAAAAGTCACTGCGATGTTGATCTTTAGTCTGGACGGAGAGCGTTGATTGATTTTTCAGATGTTTCAGCCAGACAGGCTCGTACATTATACGAGAAACTGTTTCGTGCGAGTCAGAGCGAAATTCGCTATCTGTCGATACTTTTCACGCCGATGGGCCGTACATAAAACGTACACTTGTAAACTTCACCAGCAAAGCGTTCCGGTTCGCTATTTTCAACATACGTACGTACGTACGTATGTAGATACGTCGCGAACATTGTTCGATGCATTAATTCCATCAGTCATACGAAAAAGCGTAGAGAAAAAGTTGAACTCTGTGAAACCATTAGTCAAACACGACGATTTGAAAAATTCAGAACGATAATCATTCGTTTTGTTCGCTACAAGAACAATTTGAAATGAAATCAAAGCAAGAAATTATTTTGATAGAAGATCGATAACTGGAGCTGAAGTTATAAAAGTGAGTAAGCCTATGATGGAGATGTGAAACTGTCAGAACTGTCAAAAATTCTTACAAAAAGTCACGAATTTTTGACAGTTCTGACGAAAGATATTAGGACCGTACCGGAAAAATTCAATGAAGAAGAAGAAAAGTTTATGTTATAAACACACAACACGCAGTTCGCTATAAATATTAACGACGAAAGTATTAAAAATAAAAAGAGCGTATCATAAATTCCATTCAAAATTCTTCCGACGAAAATTTTATATTTCAACCAAGCTCCGCCGCTAACTAACTACACAATGCCTCGAGTATATCTGATTAAAAATTAAAATTACTGAAAATACTCAAGTCGACAGTTCGAGTCTCAAAATTAATTTCCACGCGACCGTAAGAAGAATTCAAATCTTCGATTTCACGAGGCGAATTTCGATGCCCGTGCTACTTTCGATACTTCGATTTCGATCACGTCGCGCGATGCAACGCCGTGATTTTGAATACCGTGGAACTCGCGGATATTGGCCGAGGGGTATCGCGCGTCCGCACGGTCGTCTGGTTGTTGATGTAACGCACGATGTAGCGCACTTCGAAACGAAATCGATGAACGAGCATCGAAACGACTCCGGGGTTGGATTAAACCACGCATATCTGGCATCCATTGCAGGTTGCCGCGCTGCCAAATATTTCTGTCGGCAACGAGCACGGCAAGACACTGAAATATGACTGTGCGGCCGGCCGCGCCACTGGATTGTAAAATCTGGATATATCATGGCGGAATGAACGACCTGGCTACAGGTATTTCGGATATATTTCATTGCAAATAAAGAAAAAAGGGAAGGAAAAAGAAGGAGGAATCGCGTTCGGGCAATGGTTCGTGCCGAAGTATCTCTTCTCCCTTTTAACGTGAACGATAGTTAGTAGTTGCCGCAGGACGTGACTATGGGTTGGATGGGGTACTTGGAATTACTATAGTCGGAATTTAGAAGTGGGTACTTCTTTTAACATCCCAAAGTTCCTTTCCGTGCTTCAGTCAGTGCGTGTTTGACAAAGATTTTACAAAAGGTCGCCTTCGGGTTTCTCGGTGGAAAAAATGACAAGTGTCTACACTCTCTTGTTAATATTTTCAGGAAAGTTACAACAGAAATTGTTAATGCTCAGATTATCAGCAGATCTTCGTGAAGTTCTTCGCAACGCAACATTCGAAAGTGCAATTATTCATAAATACGTATCCACTTCCACGCTACGAAACAGCAAATTCAACCACGAGGTGACAGGGATTTTAACGAAAGTTTCGACCGTCTAATACGTCGTAATATTTTTCATCGACGAACAATACACAGTGACTGTACGAGGCTGTTCGAACGAATTCCTCCAGAGTTCAAAACTCAGTCGTTCGTTTGAGCGAACCTTGGAATCTGAAAAATATCAAACTCGAGTCGTCGCCACTTGGAAACTGAGAGCTGCGAAAGCAAACCGACCAGTACAAACGTAAGTAGAGTGAGAGGTTTAAACTAATCAAATCTGTTTAAAGTACTGGCAGAACAGCTGTGAAGAGCCCCTGAAAAATTCGAGTTCGTTCGTCGTGCCGATCGCTCGAAACGATTTAAGCGGCTGCGTTTGCGCAAACTTTTCGCCCCGATGCGGCCAAACGTTTAGTTACCGATGGATGACTCGAATACCGTGCAAGATTTAAGCAGTCCGTGTTGTGCGCTTAAGCCTCTCTGAAACCGCCCAGGACGGCGATTCGACTAGGCTAATTACCGCTGAACACACAAATCCAGTCGGCATTCACGGATCAATAACCACCCTCTTGTTTGCGGATCTGCGACTCGGATTATTAACGAATTTTTGAAATGTAGCTCGAATGGCTCATAGTTCGTTCGTACTTGCGAGATGTATACAAATGTTTCAAGTGAGGCATTCAAATAAATTATATACAGGGTGGGCCAAAGATCGCTTCAAATTTTCTAACAATTAACATTTGAAAGAAATAATTTTTAAAACACAAGGAAGAAATCATGTTTCACCTTAAATTAAATTATTAAAATTAATTTTTTAAATTAAATTAATAAAATTATATACAGGGTGAGCCAACGATCGCTTCAAATAAACCGTAATTTTTTTATTATATTTGGCAGTTAAGATTTGAAAGAAATAATTTTTAAAACACAAGGAAGAAATCATGTTTCACCTTAAACTAAATTAATAAAATTAGTTTTTTCTTATATTTTAAATAAAAGAAAATAGGTGGGAAGAAACCATTATACAACGCCCTATATAAGAGAGAAAATTCTTTCGCGATAATGTTCGAATACTTACGCGAGCCACTCTATTCCGTCTCTCGCTGTTATGCAAGAGATGAGACTTCCATAAGACGCTTCGTTTAACATCAAGTCAAGCGACTTCGAGATGTTTTATGCGATTGTAAGTTGTTTTGACAGTTCGTCTGCGACTCGAGAGCTACGTCTTACTTCCGAGATAGCAGACATCACGAAGCCAGGGGGGGAATAAGCTCTGCACGTAATAATTTCATCCTGCAGAAGTAGATCTTTCGCAAGAGAGTATAACTGCGTTCAACAATACTCGGAGAAAGCAGCTTTCGACCTTAAGTATTATAAATATTCTACATTTACAACGTGTCACTGCCAAACGTAATCGTTGTTCCAAAATTCACTTCGAAGGATCCGACTCATTGTCTTACATCGAATCTTTGTTCACAGCATGAATCACCTCTCAACAAAGAAGAAAAAACAAAGTCGCAATTCTGTAGAGCACAGAATTTGAATTCGAACTTTTTAATTTTTTTTTTTTTTTTTGACCGACAATGTCAAGTTAACTTTTCAAACGAGTCAACATAGAACTGTAAAGAATTTCCAGTTTTCCAATGACGAATTAACTCGTCATATTCGATCGAAGGGTCAATGAGCACAAATTATATAATTTTAAAAGTTTTAGAACAGCTACTACATTTACTTCGAAACTAAAAAATAATAAAGACTTTTCTAAAAAAATTTACTACCTGCGATGAATATTGAATATTAAAACTAAAAGGTGTTGCAAATTTTTGCGATAATCTAGCAGTAGCTAACGCAAAGATCGCAAAGATCGAAAAGAAAGTCGCAGAGAGCTTGAGAAGGATTAAATCCACGTACAACTGTTCAGGAAAAAGAAGAGTTCTCCTTTTTTTTAATTTCCTCAGTGCTAGAATTTCCTGACAGGCGTCACACCCAGAAGGGTCGTCGTTCGGTTCACAAAACGCTGACGATGTGTTAGATCGTCGAGTTTATGAAATTGTTCGTTCCCGATCCTCGATTTTCAAGTCCTTTTCTTCAGTACGTGCCTGAGCATGTCCCGCTATTGGAATGAATGGAAAGACGAGCAAGAATGCGATGATAAGGGCGAGGTCGATGTGCACGACGCAGCAAAGGAGGCAGCTCCAGTTCCGGCAATATGAAAAATCGAGAGAAAATCCTGACCTCCTTATTTGCTCAATTTATATCAGTGAAATGGACATCGTTCTGTCTAACGTATATACCCACTGTGCAGGCCGCCTGTCTCGTTAACCCTCGGTGCCGTGATTTTTTTCACTTTGTCCAGATGTGTATTACCACCAACGTATTGTTTTTCATTCGTACATTTTGTCGTAAAAACTTTGAGCAAAAACTTGGCAAATGATTCAAAAAAAGATAAAGCAAGTAATGTAAAAATAAGTCAAATAAGCAAATCGTGTTTTTTCCTACTGCAGATGAAATTTATAGAAACACTAGTTTAATCGCAAAAACTTGGCATCATAATATTTTCTCGATGTAACACTGGTGCTAGATTTATACTTTTCGTCTGCATTTACGTTTGAAATATATTTTTTACGTATTGTACGACGTGTACAAATGTAATACCTGTCGAAGGGCGATGAAACGAAGAGACATGAATTTAGAGCGATAATTTATCCGTCGCCGTTTTGTCGCAATGCGCGACGATTCTATAATGAAACGAGAGTAAATCACCGAAGGGAAGAGAAAGATGAAAAAAGCTTCACTTTCGCGAGCGTATTCTCTTCCGCTCGTTGCCGGTTGAAAAAGTCAACGCGTTGCGTTTCGCATTTGCAAGTTCATACTTTTAAATCGCGATTTAATATGCGAACACGAATGTAAACACTCTGTCATTTCGTGTCAACACGAAGGGAGAATAAAATTTTATCCGCGAGTAATGCATTCCCTTCTCTCTTTCTGCAATTGTTTTGACACGCAACAATTTCAACCGCAAGCTCGTTCCATAATTCACGAGCGGTCGCTGTATTCTCCCCTTCCTACCTGCATCTTTTTTTCCCTCTCTCTCTCTCTCTCTCTCTCTCTCTCTCTCTCGTCCGTGCATTATCAAACCGGCGCACCACCACGAATAAGAACCAGAACGCAATAAAAAGCGTTGTGACGAACGTTAAAATAATTCGAAACGGGGGAAAAACGTGCGCGATCGGCACAGCGGCAAACGAGGCAAACACGAAATAGTATACTCAATTTGCCTGCTGCCACGGTTCGATTCGTTTCTCCGCACCAATCCCTCGTCTTTCGAGAATTTTTCTGCCCGCTGTTATTGATATTTCCCTTAACGAATCGATAATAACGTCGATCGAGCGGAAACTCCAGCAACGTGGCGCGTGTACGGAGTATTTACCATCGGATATAATCCTATTTCGGGGTGAGGGGCCAATCAATTTTTTAACGCGTTAACAAAAAACACTCCGGATCGTGGATTATCGGACGTTGAACGATCAATTATCGAATTCTAGGGGTTTTACGTCGTCGATGCTAATGCATCGTGAATGCAACACGTCGATAGTCGAAATAACGCCGCTTTCGATCGCTCTGTTAATTTACGAACGCCGTACGGCGCGCAGCGTTACAAATTCGATAATCTGCGATTGCTCCGATAAAAATCAACCGAGACGCTTAATTTTTCATCGAGTTCCATTCGGCTAGATTGATTAATTCTATTTTGCGATTCGAGCTGATCGCTCCCGATGCCCGATCGAAAATGTCAAATTTCGTGTAACTGGCATTTTACGCCAGAAACGATTCGTTTACGCGCTAGAATTAAGCGTCGACGACCGAAGCGTGAAATTCGTATCGGAGAAATTAAAACACGCAGGCAATAGGGGACAGTTTGTAAAATTTAAAAATTACTATCAATTTAGTTTTAATCATCTATGTTAATAAATAGCTATGTATCACCGAACGATATTATTTGAGAATTTATTATTAAATTCTCGTTTATTTGTCACTATACGTTGTATGGCAATTGTAGCGGCCCTACGATTCCTCGACTACGAGTTTCAAACACTCGACTAGCACAAGCCGCAAGTGGCTGCGCGCCTAGCGTCGAGGTCCTGTCAATCTCCGACGTTAAAGAAAGCAGAGTGCGGCAACACCGCCAAGATGCGTGCACCGACAAGTCTAGCTGGTAGCTACGACACATGCGTCTGGGGTAAGCAGTCGTTCCCTGCCATCAGCGCCCCACTGATCAGTCTAGGCAGTGACTCCGAGATGAAAACGCACAAACGCGCTCTATTCTCTTTTTCTTTTTCACGTATCCAAAGTCTATTTGTCCATCCAACATCCTTACCTTCCTAACCCGACAAATATATATAAATATAAATATATAGCGGCCTAGGATTCTTCAACTACAAGATTCGAACACTGACTAGCACAAGCCGCAGGTGGCTGCGTGCCTAGCGTCGAAGTCCTGTCAATCTCCAACGTTAAAGAAAGCAGAGTGCGGCAACACCGCCAAGATGCGTGCACCGACAAGTCTAGCTGGCAGCTATGACAC
>KQ435720.1:3127675-3141381 GCA_001276565.1 Melipona quadrifasciata | reverse complement strand
GTGGCTGCGCGCCTAGCGTCGAAGTCCTGTCAATCTCCGACGTTAAAGAAAGCAGAGTGCGGCAACACCGCCAAGATGCATGCACCGACAAGTCTAGCTGGTAGCTACGACACAAGCGTCTGAGGTAAGCAGTCGCTGCCATCAGCACCCGACTGATGAGTCTAGGCAGTGACTCCGAAACGAAATGCAATTGCCTTTCTTTTCACTCTCTCTCACACACTCTCTCCTTCTCCTTCCCAGCTGCATCCAGGGTCTTTAAATACTTTGCAGCTCCTTCAGCAGTCCTTGTTTTTTTCTTTTTTTTCTTTTTTTTTTTAGATGAAATTAACATTTTCCTACAGACTTTATTTTTAAGTACACAGTTCCAATGATTTGAAATATCAGTATCGGAGATAAAATGTTCATATTCACTCAAGGAAGTGAAAGCATACGTATGTACGTACGTTCTGCAATTTTTGAAAAGCGAACCTCGCGATTCTCCCGTTGTATAAATCCCTCACTCGAAAGCTTCGTTAAAAAAAGGTAGGTTTGCAGACGGAATCATTGGTTCTTCGTCGGAACGTCGCGTTCTTCTTCAGCTCGTTCGGGGAAACTTGGTTCTCGGAGCGAACGATAAAACTTGAAAAATTCCCTGCTAACGTGGAATTCTGCCTGGCCGTCGCGAAAACTTTCGATTCCGCGAGAATCGCGGACCAAATCTTTTTTTTCTTCCCTTTTTTTTTAAATCGGCCAGCTCGAGGAAACTAACCTAACCCATTTCGTTCATTGTACACCGCTCGAGGACTTCGCGATCGCGAACAATTAGCGGGAATTTTTTAACCCGGTAATAATCAGCGGTTGGCGAATAGAACTCGAAGGAAGGGGCGTTTCTCAGCGGTTGGCGAATAGAACTCGAAGGAAGGGGCGTTTCACGCGTGTGAAAAGCGAAAAAACTTTTGATCCGGTTCGAGCCACCGACGCGGAGACCGAAACTTCTCTGTCACGCTACTTCACGGTAAAATTACGTTTCAACGCCCGGCGATATCGGCTCCCTTCCCCCCCCCCCGCCCCCTTCAAATTGGATCGAGAAACGAGGCTTGGCAGGCAAGTAGAACGAAAGTCGTCGAATAATCCGACAAAATTTAAATGTATACTTTGGTAAATCCAGAATCCATCGTCGCTGACCCGTGATCCCTACAGAGGAGATCGCCGATAAAATTCCTGGGAACGGGTCACTGGTATTATTCAATCGTGCAGCGCCGTTTCTCACTTGAATCGCGATAATTACGTCGACTGGCGTTATCCGGTTTATTAATTGCGAATGGTACTTTCGCGGAGGCTTCGCGAAGATGGTACGTACGATTATACAACCTTGTGTCGCTAGAAAATACGTAGATAAAGTTTGCGAATATTTCTTACAAACAATTTTCAAGCGAAAACCTTCAATTTATAGAAATGTGTATAATAAATATGATATTCCTTGCTGATTCAAATAACCCTATCATTTTCTCGACTTTGATATATATTCTTCCAATATAAGAAGATGAGGAAAATTTTTTTTCATTTTATCATTAATAATGATGTCTGATAATATGCAACCAGCTTGAATATTTTGTATAAAATTTAAGATGTTACGTCTTGCTATTATACATAGGTATACTGTTAGGTATAGATGTACGGACAATTTCTTAAACTTGTTTAGAACAAACACGTAATTCAGTTGGGAAAATGATTATTGATGATAACGTCTAATAATACCGTCTAAACTTCGAAATAGTTTCAGCAGAAAACCAAGAAAAAGTAGTAATTTTCAAGGATAAACGATGATAAAATATACAAGTGCAATTTCATACATCAAAGGATCGTTACGATCGACGAACATTCTTCTTCTGTTAATTACCTACGCCTTGTTATAACTGAGATCAAATAATCTGAAACAATGAATACGTTTCCATATATCACTCACGTTACATTTTCATATTAACTCATATCAGCTACTCTACTAACTGCACACGTAATTAAATTAAAAGAATTTATTTCAACTATATTTTATAATATTATACACAAAATTCTCCAAATATTTATGCACGATATCGTCCATGAACATGTACCGCGAGTACAAACGTCTCGTAAAGCAAACTGATTGCGAGCGCCTCGTTCGGAGACAATAAAGTTTTGGTAACAATATAACGGTTCGAGGATCCATTGATAGATCGATATTTTTCCAAGAGAATAAATTAATTTTTATTGGCCGCAACCGAGAATATCGGTTGGGACGATTAATGCATATTTATGCCGGGACAGGGGACGCAACGACGCGGCGTTAAATAATGCAATTTTATTCGGGCCATGACCGGTTGTACATAGATAGAAATTCCTGACGTTGGCTCGACTATCTCGACCCAGACGCCTATTGTTATCAAATGAAAGTTTAACGACGCGACGGTAAACAAAGGAGGCGAAATTAAAGCTCGCCGTGAAATTCTGACGCGGGCGAAGTGATCTACTCCCCCCCTCCTCCAACACCGTCTCTGCGTCTGGAATCTGCTGATCCCAGATTTTCCAAAATGCCAAACGACAATGTGCACGATCGTTGCAGCTGGATCGCAATCCTAATTTTAATTTAGCCCGTTAAATATCAAAGCCCCATCAATTATAACTGCACAATGTAGAACACTGTGCAATATAATATAATTAGAAAGTATATACGGCGTAATTAGACAAATGTGTGAAATAAAGTTCTAAAAAGGGAAAAAGAAGAGAAGTTCGCTATGAATAAAGATAAAATATTATAAAACGTCTAATTTTTATTTATAATCGCGATTCAACGATCGTTACGCTCGCTTTGTAGAAAGAATAATCGTTCGATAACAATGGGATCGGTAGTTGGCAAGGAGAACCGGAATTCCTCTCGAAAGAAATAATTATTATTCCCGTACTTTGTTGCGCCTTGGTTTAATTGCTGGCCCGTCGCCTTTCTTCCTTCGGTTATAACCACCCCAGCTCCCCGACCGACGAAAAAATAAAACAGTCTCGGCTCCGTTTCGAGCCGAGGTAGCGAGATATCGGTTTACTTCACACGTCTGCAACGGAGCTGACGCAAGGGCCGAGAAAAAGAGAAACTACAAGGAGATTTCAGCGACGAACGCTGCGCTTGTTCGTCGGTCCTAATGAATCTCGCGGACGAAGATCGTGCACAAGCTAAGAGGCCGGTTTCACGCGAAGCTGCGCATTGCGACACATGCGCGAGATGCAATTGCTCTTTGCGTAGTCCCGATTTCTCTCGAAGATTTCTCCCCAAGAAATTCTTTTCAATTTCGTTTACGAATCTTCCTTGAACCTTGGACACGTTTTCCTTATTCCTCTGTCCAACTCGTCTCAAATTTGACTGATTGCAAAGGCTATACTTCGAATTTCGACTCGCGTGAATTCGTAACGTTTAAGTTATAATTCCTATTTGTACGTTACTAATTTTGATTCATCGAGAGAGCAATGTGATTCACCGAGTGAAATCGACCTAATAGACAGAGCGAGACGAAAGAAAGAAAAAGACTGCACGACTTGTACCCCAGTACGTCTTACTGTAAGGCCCAGAAGCAACTGTTCCGACTTTTTGCCATAAAATTTTATTGATATGCAAACATTTGAATCGATACAAAACAAATTACAGACGCGATCGCTCAGTACCAAACAACGCCACTCCTATTCGAGGCCACGCCCCCTCGCGAATCAGCGTTGCACCTGAAGAGGCCCGATTTTCTGGTTTACCCCCCCTAAAACCACTTTCAGTGATAAAAACAAACAAACATGGAATAATTACTCATAGGAGTAAACTTTCTCGCAAAAATAATTCACTCGGTAACCTAACCCATAGATATCTTGGAAAACCAATGGGTTGCCCGTCGAAAAGTTTCGCCCTATCCGTCTAGTTCATTCGTTTTCCTCCCGATTCCTAATTTGCAATTTACGATTTTCACCGGGTGGGTATTTGCATCGCAGCGTACCAGAGCCTCTCGGGGAAAAAATTCTCCCCCCGAAACTATATCGGGAATATATAAAACGCGTATTAAAACCTAGAACCGGAAGGATGAAAATTCAAGAGGGGGGAAAGGGGGTGGAGAAATGGCACAGCGAACGCGATATCCCGGTTCGTTTAAGACGCGAATCGATATGGTAATGAAGGGCCTTCATTTCAGTAATTAAAACGGAACACCTCTATTTAACCAGCGGCGATAAAGCAATCTTAATTATTCCGTTTTAAATGCTTTTATTCGAACGAAAGCACGACAGAAATGTTACTTCGTTATTTCGTTATCCCCGTCGCGTCGTCTGCCGGTTTTGCCCCTCCCAACTGCCGCCCCTTCTACCAGACTCGTCCAGACATTTCGCCGCGTGTTTCTTGCCGCGAGACGAACTTGCACGCAGCCAGATGCGATTTATATTGATTAGAAACGGAAGTGGAAATCTCCGGAGGAAGAGGAACGGCTAAGGGATAAGAAGATCGGAAGCCCTTGGCTTGGCCGAGTGACGCAGATAACCGAATTATCTGCCACCAAGAGAATCTACGATGCGCGCCAGCCATGGCAAACTAAGTAACGAAACGAAAGGGGAAGTCGGGACAACGGGGGAAGCACGGGGAAGTAACACCTCGACGAGATATACTAACCAGAGCTGAAAGCGAGTGTTTAAGTGGAATAATAGATGGTTTGTCGCGTTAATCATTTCGCCGTTGGATTCTCATTATAGGGATAAATTCTTTTCTCGTTTTTCTTCTATTAAAAGTAGCTACTTTGATAGATAGTTTTTTTTATTTATAGCATAAAAGTTATTATTTATCGTTAAGTACAATTTATATTTAGCGACGAGATAATCGAGTTTGTAAATAAATTTACGTGTATAATTTCCGAAACGAATGTACGATCGGATTATTGATGTATTTCATTGTTACGTGCAATTTAGGATATCGTAAATTTGTTTCAAAAACTATACATGTCTATGTACTATTGTAGTGTATTGTATAGTTATTGTACATATATTAATTAGGTAAGCTCATATGTATTAAATTTCGTATCGTCAATGCTATTTCGAGCGTAAACATCGAATATTACTAAAAATATACTACTAAATTACTAAATATACTAATATTGCTAAAACTGTTACTAAAAATATTATTAAAAATCGAATATTCGAGAGTGAGTGTACAAAACCAGAAAAAGTATAATTAGACGCGCGAACACTTTTTCTTTATAATCACTTGTAGATCAGCGGAAAGGTTAGAGTAATGGATTCATAAAATTCACAATTTTCCACTTTGTTTCCCCAAATTGTTAAAGGGACTTTTAAATTCCCCGGAAGAAGAGCGTAGTTTAAAGAAAGCACTTTCACAAAGCAAAATTTTCACAGGACGTGACCGTTATTAAACATGTTATTAAACATATCGCCGCGTGAATCAGAAAATTTCGTTAAATTCCACGAAGCGTATACACGGGCAAAGTGGCAACGGAGGGGAATGAAACTAATTTTACGTGCGCGTGTTCAATTTCTCGGTTTCAGGAGACGAGATGATTCGATAAGATAAGAATCTCCCTTGCGCCAGGGTTGAAAAGTGTTTGCCATCGCTCTCGACCGCGCCGGGCCGTGCCAGAGTAATGAAAACGCTATGAATCGCGCGCAGAATTGAAGAGAAATCTTCATTGCTCGCCGCCTTTTTTTATCTTTCCGCCGGCGAGCATTATAATTGCGCAATCTCTGTGTAACTACAGTTCCTCGCATAGAAAAACATTCGAAAGTATTGCTACGTAGCGTGGTATAAGTATTATTCAGAATTTCGTGACTGAAAATGCAGATATAATACTCGTCGGTAGATGTTTGTGCAATTTTTATACGAGTGTTCGCGGGAGTTCTCGGTTTTCCGCCACCCACCCCCTCTACCGGGGTCGTGGCGTATGGATTCATCGCGAACGAGGATTGCGTCAGCCACAAACAGCCGGTCGGTAACAGCTTCCGTGGCTCGGCGTAAAAACAAAGGCTAGACATGACCGTCCTTATATCCATATACGGATACGACGTACGACATTTAGCCCACCCTTCGACCTGCCCCGGTCCCGGAAGACATTCGGTTAATTTCGTCACACGAAGTCGTCTCGAGTAAGCCACAGGTACCGGGCCAGAGAAGATTTCTCGGACCTCATCGGCGTAGCGTCAATTAAACCGCGAGCCTTGTAAATACGACATCCTCCACAAAGCGATACCGAGGGCTAACGCCCCACCCATATCAGCGCGTGAACAATAAAAAATATACAGTCCACTTAACAATTAAAAATAAGGCCTCGTCACGCATCCGGGCGCGCTAACAACGAGGATAATTAGAAGAAAATAGAATCTAAAAAGTTAATTTAAATATTATAAATATTTTTGGTGTTGTACTTTAAATATTTTAAATATTTTCTATATCATGTTCGTGCGTAATTTCGCATCTCCAAGCTTTGCACGAATGCATAAAATCCGCAGTTTATTTATCAGACATGGATCGAAAGTTCGAAACACGGAACAATTGCCAAACACGGTTGGTTTTTTTCGCAATTGTTCCGTTATAAAAAGGTAGTTCGTGTACCAGAAAGAATTGTAATTGATCGATCGTCGAATTTCGGCGAATTTTTTAACGAAACGTTTTTTTTTTTATAACATCTATATTAAGAGAATAAATAACCAGCCATTCGTACGAAGATTTTGATTAGTAATTACAAAAACGTTTTACTATGAACACGATCGATGTCGAATTGAAAAATAATTTCACCGATATTATTTCAAAGAATATCGAAGTCAGATGTAAAAGTCAATTTATATTATAAAAAATCTGCCAAAAGATCAATTGGTCCTTTTATATTTCCACGATGATTACTTTGCAACTGAAATTGTTATTAATTTTAATAGACAATCGCACGAAAAAATAAACGTTCAATCATGACAGCAAATCGCTTCTAGTAACATCGCGTATTCCATTCACATTTCGTCCTCGTCCCATTTCAAAGTTCATTACCGCTCGATAAATTTGCAATATTATTATACGTGAGCAAATAGGTGAGTATCGAATCATAACAATATCTTCTCTGATGCTCTATAATACGTGTAGATATCCACAATGAATTGGCAATTAACAATACTGTATGCATAATAAACCTTTTCATCTCATATTATCATCAAAGCATCTCGTTACGTGGTTTAAAAACAAATAGTTTAAACAAATATTTTGGAAGCTACAAAAATTTCCGAAACTTGTAGAGATTCGAACGTTTCTAGAAATTTTCTCTTTACAACGACTTTTCTCTCACTATTTCGTTAGATACTAAGGGTTGAACGTTTAGTGTTGGAATTTCAAGAAATCGTGACACTTTAAACGCTGTCAAAGTAGAGGCTTTACGCTTTAAACGAAAACCAAGATGATACACTTTTACGAAAAGTCACGACAGAATTTCGATAATTTACGATAATTTTTTACGATAATTTCTCGATAATTTTTTATTGATCCAGTTATTATCATGTTCGTACCACGTGAACTCGAGCCTGACATGAAATTTCCGAGGAGACGTATCAAATACTAATACGCGTTTCACCCGTAAAAGAGCCCGAACATACGTCCTTGCATCCGACAATGCAAATTTGAGTAGACTGTTACGTATGCATACAAAGTATTTCTTTTGGTCCTCCTTCCTTGCCTCTCGAGGAGGCTACTCGAGCCAACTCTAGCCAACTCGAGGAATATCGCGAACCGACGACAGAAAGAGAGTTACGACGTCTTACGTTGTTGCGCGGTGAAAAGCTGCAGCCGACGTAAAGAGAGCGGTGCCTCTTTCTCGAGCGACGCCATTACTCACGTTCAACGACGTATATCGCCACGGTTGTCCTGGTGACAAACGTTTTTGATATTTACACCCCCTCGATACACGGGCAGCGCTTCCGTTCCGATGCTTTTATTGGAGTTATGCCGGTGAAAGGTATCAGGAAACATTCGTCAGAATTGCGGCGGATGGAAGTCGATTCGATGAGGATATTTGTTCGAGCTGTCCGACCGTTCTGTTACCCTTTCGATATGTTTCGTATGCGAAACGAGAAGCGGAAAAAAAAGCGAGCTGCGAATCTGTCGATAAATGTTCCATTGGACAGCACAGTGAATTTCGTAATTCTTTTCTTAATATTTTTCTGACTCGATGCATCCCCGTCTCTGACGAATTTTAATTACGAAATTCTTCACTATTGTCGATCCCTTCGAACGCGATAAATAAGTAATTTAAATAATTATTAATGATATTTCTGCGCCATTTGTTTTTCCTTCTTTTTTTGAAATGAATCGAACAAAATAATTCAATTTCGATGGAAGAAGCGAGATAATTTAGCTGATATTTTCAAAGAAGGCACAAACATCCGTGGTTTAGCTATCAGATCAATAAATTGTGAATTTTTTTGAAACTCGAAAAAACAAAAAAAAAAAAATATATATGTATATATATTTGTTATGATTTGCTACAACATCCTGTTTTTCAACAAATGAATCTCAATTCTTTTTGTTGAATTCACAAGATTACACGAACACAAGCAAATGAAATAATTACATAGCAGGGGAGATTCAAGAATTACTTCAACATCGACGAGCAATCGATATTTTTGTTTAAATTTGCGACGCTTTGATAAAGGATTGGAAACGAAATGAGACCGGGAATTGGGGATTACAACATGTGAATTGATTGCGAAGTTTCTGTCGCCGTTTGTAGTTGGGAAACTAACCGAACCGAAAATCTATTCTGGAAATTTGCCGTTTGAGTAACAAAGGCGCGGATGCCAGATCCCTGTAAAGTAAATGAAATCGAGTCAATATTGGTGTATAAGTGAGATGGAATCACCATTTCAGCGTTCCCCTTGTCTTTCTATATCAACGTCTGGCTCTTCAATCTGCACGTCTTTCAACTTCGTAGACGCATTTGCCCGCCCAAGGTACAAGCACAAACACAGGTTTATCACTGGTGAGCGGATAAAGGCTTACAAGTCAGAATCAAGTTAGTTACTTCATGTACAAGGAACAATTAAGTAAGATTTGGGAAAAATATTGAAATTGTAACGTTCAAATGAATTGACAACATCGAAATCGTCGACACTTAAACTGTTGTAACTTCGTGAAGTGACTCAAAGCTCTTTCGCAATGTCTTTACACCATATAGCGAATCAGGACATTCAAGTTACGTACATTCATCATCACGTCACGCGTAAAAACCTTGAAAAATTTTTTTCGTGACCGAAAATGATCTATTATGAATTCAAAGACTATAAGGCTTTCCATTTACGACGACCTAAAATTTAACACGTCTATGACATTTTTTAACTGTTTCGTCAAACGTAAACGAGGCACAGAACCAAATGTGTAATTTAACAATACATTTAATAACGTGTAATCACATAATCATGCATCTCATTTGCGTAGCTTTAGAGAGTCATTTTCTATTGACCTAGAAAAAATTAAGAGACCTAGTGAAACAAGTTGATCCATGAAAGTGGAAAGAGAGATTATATCTTGCGTAAAATTTACACGAAAGGCAACAGATCTTGATCAGTCAAACGGGTTAATTACACAGTCCGTGTCACAGATTTTAATCCACCGGACAGAGTGTTCGGTATTCCCGCTCTTACGGTCAATATTGACGCAAAAACGCGATCGAGGTTACTATTGAATTTTCAAATTCTACTTAATCGACGTCGTCGAAGAATTTAATGACAATCGATGAGACAATCTGGCAGAAATTTTTCAAGCTTTTGAACATTTTACTTGATTATCCCGCGCTAAATTCACACAATTTCTGTCCTTTTTTTTCTCTCATACAAATGCTCGTTGAAATTCTTAGTAAAAAGAAAAAAAATACTAAAAGCACGAGAGAGAACTCGAAAATGTTAGAGACAAATCTTCGAGAATGTTCGTTTTAGAGAATATTAAGAACATGTTCGCGCATTTTAAATGCGAATGCATGTGAATTTCCGTGGAAAAGTGATAATAATTAATTGCAGTGATCAAACGGGGATAATTACACGATCGACACAATACGTTCCACGTGAATGTCCGCCGAAAATAGACTCATGAATGAGTCAATAGGTTCGGTGCCATCGCGTTGGCTCACGCGCTGTCAATATTGGTACAGAAGCGGAATGGAACCACCAGTTCGAAATTCCCAAATTCTATCCACCTATCCGTCGACGTTGAGCACACAGGCGGGCCTGTATGGTGATAACGGAATTGATAGAACCGTATAATAATAATTACGATCTCGCTCTGTTTCGCCTCCCCTCCCCCCGTCCCTGTCCTTTCCCTTCCATCAATTCACCCTTCGATTTTGATTCGCTGATCGTCGTTGTTGACGTTCGGACAACAGGAATTATTACTGGAATTATAATTCAACGTGACGTTGATCTTCGATTATCGCCAATTACCAATTAATTGGCACGATAACGGAATTACACAGCTTATTTCGAACTCGACTTGCACCGCGGTCGTTTCGCCACGATATCAAACGCGTCACGTTCGCTCCGCGAAGGATCGTTTATCGTTGATACGTATCACTTGATTCTGAATGTTACCTCGTCTTCGACGCAAACGCGCGACTGAACATTTTCATGGAGTTATTTTCGACAAAAATTGGAACGTAAAGCTGTAGCATTATAGTTTCTATCATATTGTGCGTTTAGAATTACGTTACAATTGCGAAATTGCAACTAAATATTGTTACGAGTATTTTGGATATTTTGCATTTTCGCACTTTTATACGATAAAATAAAATTTCTCACAAAAGCAAACTGAGGAAGTTGTAAAGTATTTAAAGACCCTGGATGCAGCTGGCAAGGAGAAGGAGAGAGGAAAGGCGATTTAATGCGTTTCGTCTCGGAGTCACTGCCTAGACTCATCATCAGTGGGGCTGATGGCAGCGACTCCTTACCCAGACTACCAGCTAGGCTGGACGGTCCATGCATCCTAGCGGTGTTGCCACCTAGGCGGTGTTGCCGCACTTTGCTTTCTTTAACGTCGGACGATCGGCAGGACCTCGACGCTAGGCGCGCAGCCACTCGCGGCTTGTGCTAGTCAGTGTTCGAAACTCGTAGTCGAGGAATCGTAGGGCCGCTACACAAACATTTACAATCTAGTCGTGCATTTCTCTACGAATCATTGAACTGCAAATTATTTTACTGCGAATTTACCATCTGTTCAAAAATTTTTAAAACAAAGAACATACAATGAAATACGTCGGTCCTAATTTTCACGTACAAAGATATTCCAATAATTTCGTATAACATCATTAATTGTTTCTACAAGAAAGTAAAACTCGTGCAAAGATCTGTTTCATCCCCTGAAATATCGTAACGGATGTTTTGAATATTTCTTGCATGCTTATTTCACGCGCAAACTCTATCGAAATTGCGCGCCATCGCGTACGGAATTTCCATCGACGAAAGCTTCCTCGTACAAAAACGGAGGGACAAAATTCGAGAACAAACGTTGCACGAGCTCAAGTTGTCGGAGCGGCTGAATATCGCGGCAGTTTTTCGGCAGTTGCTCGGAAGATTAATACACGCCGTGGCGCGTGACGTTAGTCAAACAGAAACGTTTAATATCGGGAAGCGGGACGCACGCGGCACAGGCGGGTTTCGGTTTCGGTTTCGTGAATTTTCGGTTGGCCGGTTCCTCAGGCGTTTCTATTCTCTGTCAGCCACGAAACGGCTGCTTCTAGGCTGCAACCAGCCGCGACCTCACGATGCACGCCACATCCATCAAGTCGGATGAAACCGCCGCTCTCTCGCGCATAGGTGACGTAAGTTCCGTCTGGAATAGGGACTACCTCCGTGCAGCGCGCTAGACGGAACACACCTTGCCTGGGAATTACGCAAGTCAAGGGAAACTGTGTACACACGGATATCGTGCAAAATGCATCCTTGTTCACCGACGACTAACAAATGGCACGCTGTTTGTCAGCTTCACGTGCCGTGAAAACTTGTCGATGATTCTTTGATATTTCACCGCGAACGACAACATTGCCTATGGCTCGTTTTGAAAATTAACAAGAAAACGAAAGAAAAATAAAACAAATGGAACAGTAATTTTCGTTGCATTGACAATTTTTTAGAACCTCAGGAAGAATTTGTGGTTCTTTTCTAACAATAAAATAAGCTATTGTTCATACAACAGTTTCATTCCAAGAAATTCTAAAATTGCCAATCTTATAAATCCGGAACAACTGATAATTAAATTAGTTAGTTGCCAAAGAGGGAAAGAAAATTAATCAAGTTAGTTTGAAATTATTTTGATCAAGAACGTTAGAAGAATTTCTGTCAAAGTCTCACCGCAAAGAACCAACCTAATGATTATTTTTCACGCAGTGAAAAGTATCTCAATCGTATTCAAAAAGTCTAGTATTTCTCAAAGAATTTGTATCAGCTAGTGAGTTTCTCAACCATTTCTATATAGTATTGAAATGCAAATCTTTTCCGAGGCCAACAATGAACGTCGCTACGTCGAAAGAGATCCTGATGGCTTTAGTGGCAGGTTCAATCGTATGTCCAGGTCGAGACGCGCATTCCTTATCCTTCCACCCCGTTCCCAACTGTCCTTTCAATTTCTTCCAGCCGTCGAAGGTCGATCGGATTGCTGAATTGGGATTCGAAGCCAGGCCTTTCGGTTGGTCAGACGACTATACTATCCAATTGAGCTATTCAGACTGCGGACAGGGTCTTTCCGCGATTAATATTTCAGAATGTTCGTCCCCGAACTGTCCGCCACGCGGTTTCTTTCTCTCCTTCGAGAAACGATTTCAACTCGATTTGAAGCGACGTTAGGAAAATAAGAACGCGAGGAAGGAACCGCCTCGTTTTCGATTACCTCGTGAAAATGGCTTCACACGCTGATCTCTAAAATGGCTCGACAAATCTCACTTTGTTGCTCGCGTGACGCGCCACGATGTTCGTCTGTGAAATTTCACGCGGTTGTTTGTTCCGCTCAGCTAATATACTTGCCACCTTTTTTCGCTCGTTATGACACCAGCGAACGAGAAATACCTGTATCCCACGAGATACATCTTTATCTCGAGGAACTCACGTTGAAAAAAGAATACACGACCGGTGAAAATGTTGAATGGGGGCGTGTAAAATTGTATGATCCTCTTGGAAGTAAATTGTCCTCGTTTTGTGAAAATTCCGCGACTCGTGGAATGGAATAGAAGGCGAAATTAAACGAGAGAGATTCTTCCTTTGGAATTTTGAAGCGCAATCGATCAATTACTGTGATGCAATTTCAATTTTGTTTCGAAATGCACAACCACCGAAATTCGTACCACCCTGAGGGACATAGCTAATTTATCGAATAAAACGCACAAACATAAAAATAATTGATATTTGATAGTCGCTAATAACCTAATAGGATTTTACTTGAAACCTATATCTGAAATTTGGATTACTTTCTTCAAGAGAGAGCAAATCTTATCTAAAAGAGAAGCACTTAATATACTTTGATACAATTTATGAAATGAAGACGACTTTTTTGCCATAAAATTTTATCGATGTGCAATCATTTGAATCGATACGAAACAAATTACAGGCGCGATTGCTCAGTACCAGACAACGCCACTCCTACTCGATGTATACCCTACGCCCCCTCGCGAATCACGTGACCTAAATCAACCAATCGCTAATTTTCGTTGCAT
>KQ435720.1:3097203-3109466 GCA_001276565.1 Melipona quadrifasciata | reverse complement strand
GTAACTGAACTCACGTCGTTTTGAGCGAAGGTCGGCGTAATTGGCCCATCGCTGGCTTCCCATTTGTCGGCGATGCGGATCGTCTCCGCCGTTTTCTGCTGCACCGATTTCGACTCGTCGAGCAGCGTCAGCTCGTAAAACTCCTGGATATCTGCAACAGACCGGAAAAGCGACGTGTCAAATTAATGCATTCGCTAGCGATTCCCATTGACGTTCACTTTGACTTTGCGCCGGGCTTTAAATCTCGGCTCGAAGTTGGAAATTGACGCCCGATGGCTTAAACTGGATGCAATCCGTGCACGCACAAACGTGTTTCGAACGCGCGAACAAGTTGGATTGAATCTAGAGCGACGAAGGCGCCCAACGAATAAAAAAATCTATGAGAAATACATCATTTTCGTTGTGCGTTTTTTGAAAAACTTCGTTGCGAGCTGGCTCGAAATTTTGGAGCACGTTTGAGTCTCGACAGAAACAATGGTTTTCTCGTATAAGTGATCATTTTGAGCGTTCATGGTATATGTTTGAAAGTATTTCAAAGTACTGAAACTGTAACTGGTTATATCTGGAATTTAGTTGAATTGAATTGAATCGGAAATATTTAAACGATACATTTCGACTGAAAATACATCACACGAATTCTAGTCCATCTTCAGTTTAACATTTAACACAATGGGATAAATATATTTTCATTGGACGCATCTATAATGATACCTGGTGATACTCTTAAGAAATAAGAAAACGAGTGTAAAATTATGCTGAATTAAGTTGAAAAGTCATTGCAAGAAATACCTAAACATCAACCGTACTATTCTTTCCACGCATACTCGTCAACCTAATTGTTAATTTGATCTAATATGTCACTAGAAAACACAGTCACGTAATTTTCCGTATTCTTGGAGCTTCTCGCGACACCGGAGAATTTTCCTTCGTGTTGCACGTTGTTTTTCAGATGACATCGAAAATGTAATACCCACGGGTCTCCGAGGCGAGTGCCCCGAGTAAAAAAAAAAATATCTAAATATCAAGCGTGATTTAGTGAGCGTCGTATATTCTTTCGTTCGTCCATATTCGACCCACGTTCAAGCCAACGCGTCACCGGGAAACGCAGTCACATAATTTCCTGCTGCGTTCCTAGAGTTCTTCGTAACCTCGGTGAATTTTCCTCGAGGTTGTACGTCGTTCAAGGACTACACGGAAAATATAATACCTAGGGTAACGAGTCTAAGACGGGTCCTTTGTGGCCATAGCGTGATCGTATTTCCTTAGCACAACGTTTAACCGCTATGAGTTCTCCTGGGTGGAATGTCGATGAAGAGGACATGGATTAAATGACGGTAATTTTGTTAGTTAATCTGTCCAAGAAAATATATTGTGCATTAAAGGCTAAAAGCTAGTCCACTGATTAACCAAACGTAGAACAGTGTAGTGAATAATGATACGCCGTAATGGATATTTCTAGAGAGAGAGAGAGAGAGAAAAGAGAAAATTGGAAATAGAATTTTATGTGCAGTCAGTCGTAAAAGTCTGCGTACAACTGCAAATTTTAAATACTTGTAAAAATAAAAAAAATGTGAATATTTTATAATTCAGTACAATTTAATGCAATTTATTATGGTTAATTTACGCTTGTTTATTGGAAAATATAAATAAATTAGAAAAAAATTTAGATTAGACTAGATATGTTGAAGGTGGAAAATCTGTTTCTATAATTATTATTATTGTTATCAGAATTTATTCACTTTATCATGTAGTGTTGGATCATAACTTCGTTCCGGATTGAATTTAGCGAATGAAACGAAGAGACTATTGGTTCAAAAAATATCGGGAAATTGAAGTAGAATGAGTCCATACATAGTCAGATATCCATACTCAAGTAGAACAGATCCGTGTGTGGTCAGATATCCTTGAGAATAAGTCGTAGAAAGGTTGGGAAATCAAATATTTCGATTATCGCAATACTTTTTAGCTAGCTAAAAAAAAAATGACAGTGTAAAACAATATAAAAAGAGACCTCGAAAAATATTTTAATGAAAAACCAAAGCATATCTTTTGCTGAAATGATATAATGGGAAGAAGTTGTAGAGAGGATGATTGCATGTTTTCTTAGGACTTACAAGTACATTTCAAATAAGTATTGTATGAAAAGCGGAACGAACTTATGAGACGACCTAATACACACAGAGTTTTACACGATTTGTGTCTTTGGTTCACGCGTATGTTTTTTTAAGCAAACGTGAGAAACGTTGTCAGCATCATTAATCCCTCTCAAAGTATTACTTGAAATTCGTGAGATTCGCACAGACTTCCGTGACTGACTGCAACTTTTAATCGCAGATCGTCTCGCGACAACCAGAAACAAGCGGGGAACTGCAATTCGGTTTCGTCAACTCCCACTGTCCATACGGTTGGATTAAAATTGTTCCAAGGACAGCGTGTTTATATAGGTCGTATCACATCGTCGGTGGTTAAACTTAATTACAGCTAGTTTGGTATTACATCTGATAATATTGGTACATATAACGTAATGACACAACTACGAAATTAACTCCGGAAATTACTCACGAGAGGCCAACTAACAAGCGACACTCCCGAGGCCGATACTTCTCGGCAAGTGCTCGCCGAGTGTCGATTTATGAATCCTCTGAGCGCGCTTCGAATCCATACGAAAGACCTTGAACGAACGTTTAACTTGGAGGAATTCAACCGCGGCTTCGTGCCTAATTCCCAACGAAAACCGTTCGTCTTCGAAAACCTTTCGTTTAAACCGTTGAAACAGCTTCTTATGCAAATTAATCGGGCACCTGGCCGGCTATCACTTTGACGTCAAAGGAAAAATTAATTGGAACAACACGTCTGGCGAGAGAAAGTACCGCGAAATAGTTGGAAGACGACGTTTTTCTCCCCCACCCTGCCAGCCCCGGGGATTTTCTTAACGGGCGAAAAAATTTCAACTAAAACTCGCAGCCACACGTACAACGCTACGCGTTAAACGTCAAAGGGGCTGCTTGTTATCCGCCGCGAAAAAATTCTACGACTTTAATTAACGTCCCGGGAGTTTTTGTCGTCGCGGAACAGCAGCCGTCCTCGAAACGCCGCTGCTGCCTGGGTCCTCTAATTTTTCGTTTTAATTCACATTTAATGGCATCTTCTCCGCGCTCTCCAATCCTCGCCGGCGCGCGGCCGGAAGAACGTGTCGTTGGCACTATTTGCGCAACCAACGGGGCTCTTTCTGCTCTGTAGCCCTCACGGGGAACATACCTCACTCGGGGCCTCGGGCTACAAAGTTCGGTACTCGAGAAACCACGTTTCGATGTCGTCCTCGAGTGCCTTCTTTTCAACGGGACGAAGGCGTAAGACGTCATTGGACGCGATCTCGGATGAATGGCTACACGTTCTCACCAGCTGTACGTTCTTTACATTTTGCCCTGCATTTATCAATTTTAGTTTTATCAATTTCGCGCTTCGAACTTTCTACGAACGTGTTACGCGAAATATTTCGAAATGTTTTGATTAACGCTGTTGCGATTGCATTGATCAGGTTTGAAAGAAACTTAAATATATATAATACGTAGGATTTACACTGTATACGAGTGTATATTCTGCACAGCTTGCAAGAAAATATTTAAACAGTCGCGATTGGCATCTTCGACACTTGTGAGTTGATTTCTTATTAAATGTACACATGTTTGCAGTTCCTACGTATCCGCTGATTTCAATTCCTGTTGAATATAATTGGTAATTATTGTCTTTCGTTAATGAAATTTCAAAACATTTTGTACAGTACACTCTCGCTCAAAAGACTTGGAACACTTTTATCTTTAATATTCAGTGCTTGTTACGAATTAACGTTACACATATTTTACAATACAATATAATACAATATATTAAAGGGAGCTAATGTTATGATGGAGGTGGAAGTTAAAGGTAACGGAAGTTGTGAAGGATGCTGTGAAAGGACGGATGGCAAGATTTTAGGTAAGGAGTGGGAGTGTGATAGAAAGCGATAGTTTTTGCGTTTTCATCTCGAAGTCACTGCCTAGACTCATCATCAGTGGAGCTGATGGCAGCGACTCCTTACCCCAGACGCTTGTTGTAACTAAACCTACTAGGCTGGTTCGCACCCATCCTAGCGGGGTTCCGCACACTCTGCTGCTTAACGTCGAAAATCGGTAGGACATTGACGCTAGGCGCGCAGCCACTTGCGGCTTGTGCTAGTCGAGTGTTCGAAACCCGTATTTGAGGAATCCTAGGCCGCTACAATATCAATATATTGTCCTTTTTTATATTTATTTTTGTTTCATATTTTGTTTTGTATTCAATTATACTATATATGTAGTGTTTATGTATTGTACACATTGTCTATATAATTTGATGTGCATACTTTTCTATTATGCAATTTATATTGCAAATATTGTATTTATTGTACAGATATATAATTTATCCGAAGATTTCTGAGCGGGGTATTACATGAAAGTATTTTTATGATGTTCGAATACTTTCGTAAATTATTGTACGCCGAATGTGAAGAACTTGCAACCTATTGGCGAATATTTGGCGAAAAATTCTCGTACAGCGGATGATAATCAGTGTTTACTGGCTCGCGTAGCTGTCACTGCTCCGGCTGAATCGAATCACACGGAAAACAGTAACTCGAAAATCATTTAATAGAAAACGCTGTTCCACAGGCACAATACGAGCGCCACTCTACCTTTTTTTCTTTTCTTTTTTTCATTCGAAGCCATTCATCCAGTTTCAAAGGTTCGTCGAACGCAAGAGCGAAACATATTATATTTTCCGCTCCGGTATACACGTATGTATCGTATCTACGTATCCGTATGTTACGTGTACGCGCTGCACGATTCCTCAAAGGTCGATGTAAACTACGATTTCATTTCGCGTCGACTGCGTGTTAGTGTTATTGCGTTATACATTTTCCAATAGCTTCCTGATGCCATCAACGTACAAGCATACATCGGTTCGATTCGCTGGTATCGCGTCTATTTCTTTTTTCTTCTGTTTCTTCCACTGCTCGTGGCACGAGACGTGGAAGGGGGGGGGGGGCGGGGGGCACGAATAAAGAGTCGCTATGGAATGTCTAAGTACTATCCGGGAACATTTTCCATTCGAAGCGCAAGAAATATCGAAAACTTATTTCAATCTGTCGTGCTCGTTTCCCTTTCAAACCTGATCCCGGCAGTCAGGTATTTGGGACGGTATGTAAAACGCGCATAGAATTCTTTTCGAAGCTAATACCGCACTGGGGAACGGCCGCCATGTCAAGATTTATACGCCACTCCATCCCTTCGCCGACGGGGAATTTCCGAAGAAAGGGGAAGAAAAGAGGAAAAAACATTTTCAACTGAAAATTGAAATGCATTATGTAACGCAACGATGAGCCGATCGCGTAACAAGAGTTTGTCCGCGACATGAATATTTGATGTGTGACAAAATTTCGATAGCCCCCTTCGACGT
The DNA here is from genome assembly GCA_001276565.1 of Melipona quadrifasciata. Classification (NCBI taxonomy): domain Eukaryota; kingdom Metazoa; phylum Arthropoda; class Insecta; order Hymenoptera; family Apidae; genus Melipona; species Melipona quadrifasciata. The sequence continues at coordinate 3,103,994 of KQ435720.1, read as the reverse complement.
GCACGTGTGCGCAGATGGAGGAGACTTTGTCTTCCGGAATTCGAATGGAAGATATTTCGAATCCGCAGGGTACCCTCTCTCCGTGCAAATAAATCGTTGCCATTTCACGTGTGAATTCTACAGATATTTCAATAGTTCGCGAGAACGCGACTCCCTCTCTTTCACCTGGTGTACATGTACCACCCCTTCTTAACATATTTCCCATGAAAATTCCACGGCTAGGTTTTAGGCGATTCTACATCCGCGAATCGACGCTGATTTCGATACAGAAAACCAACGGCGAACAGTTTTGCGCGTACACGCCGCGCCGAGCCGCGCCGCGAGTGCGTATTTGCCCCCCATCGAACATTTAAATATTTGAACTGACGTAATCAGATATTTCAACGGCACGCCACATAATTGTGACGAACAGCCAATATTAATATTGAATATTCATCGGTCAATTGATGAAAACGCGTCCAATGTACTGTGCACGTTGTGTGCGCGCCGATATTTTCTCCTCGAGCCTTGTTCTCGCGAATTTCAAAATTCAATTAGAGGATCGACTGTTCCAGGGGTACGTTGAATCTGTATTCGAACGTGTTCTTTATAAATCAACGAGACAACGTAATCCTTTTACAGCGTCGGTATTACGGTATTGATATTACTCTGGCCGTGGAATTGGGGGACCGGACGTAGAATTTCCAACGTTTCACGCGTTTCTGGCAAAATTGGGGAGTTCTAGCGAAATTCAATTGCAAGTTTCTATTCATTGTTAAAGTTGTAATTAAGAAGTTGTAGGCATTGCTCATACATACTAATATTTATATGTTGCTGTATAAAAGTTATATATTACGTGGATGCTTGGAAAATATATATATTCCATATATAAATACATGGGTTTTTGAAAATATGCCATTTGATTCTGTATTGCGAAAAGGTATTGCATTTAGAAAGAAAAAGTGCACGTTGGAAAATACATGCTATAATGAAAGCAAAGAGAGAGAAAAATACAAACCAGCAACGTGTAACTTTGCATCGATACACTGTGTACGTACGTGCACGCTTCGCAATGATTAATAAAATTTATACCTTACATTTTCATAAGTTGCTACATTCATAGTTTACATCTTGCATGTGCTACACGTACGTTATAATATTTTTGCACTCAGACCTTTCTCGGTTTTGTAAAATATTAAATTACATTCAACAGCCAGGGCCACGTGTACGTAACCAACATCCCCAAGTTACCCAATCATAATCCCGAGCGAAAGAGAAGCAAGCAAAAACGTCGGGGTTTTCCTTTTTCCGGCGGCGAAAGAGAGTAGAAACAAAAAACGACGAAAAGGAGGGAGAAAAAGAGAATATGAGATTCGACAATTTTCTCAGCGCGAGCAGACTTTTTCCGGCAAATTTTCCCCCGGACGATTTGTTCCGCGCGCATCCCTATATCCCAACCGCGAAGCAGCCAGTCGCGATGAAAAAAGTTACGCTTACAGTTGCAACTTATGTGCACGAGCGAATATATCGCTCGGGAATTTTTGCTAATTTTTTCGTTGTTTCTCGACGCGCGGCAATTCCCTTCGTTATTTCACCAACCGGTTTTTCCTAACCGCCGGCGCCCGCGTGCCAGAACTACGCTCGGCTGAATCCGATCTCGCGCGCGCGCGCGCGATGTATTTATTACCCCTACGTGTATTCAACGGCGAGTTTCGCGTGTTCGATCGTTCAAATTCGCCAGAGTCTGGCCGTAATTCGCGAAACAATCGCGAGCCAATGTCAGAAACGTGTCCCGACACCCGATCATCCTACGTCCTCGCTGTTTAATGTCTTCGACAACAATGGACAGTGTAACCTCGTGGTTAGTTTGCAAAAGCCTCGTTCTTGCAATTGAAACACAGATTCGTGAAGTCTTTTAGGCGATTATCGTTGACTTATTCGCGAAGTTTGCTTCGTCGGTGAATGGAACACCTTTACCCGCTTTTAATTAATTAGTTTTCCAGCGGCAGGAGGACATTCGCCGCGTTGCTTTGCCTCTACAAACGCAGCTTGAGAAGTAAGTTTCAACGCGACGTACTTGAGTCTGTCGAGATGATTGATACCACTTTTTTTTTACAAGTAGCACAACGTGTTTCTATGAGAAATTACCGTACGATAGTTTGAACATAAGAAACATAAAAATTTCAAGACTCGACGTTACCAAAATTATCGTCCACAAGAGTAAAAGGAAGGACAAAGAAGAAGAAGAAGAAGAAGAAGAAGAAGAAGATTGCTCACCTTGGATTGGAATCGGCAACAGCAGCGATGCACGCGATACAATTTTTCCACTAATTTTTCACCGAATTCTTTCCGAGTCGTTGACAACTAAAACGCAACGTTCACGCGATTCTTCACCAGAAATTCAACAACCCGTGTGCTTGCCCGTCTATTCTGCTATTTGCAACTTTGCAAAATGAACGCGAGTACCCCTTTTCTCGTTGTTATCTATTGTCGTAAAACAAAAAAAGAAACGCAGAAACGTGCGAACGTCACGTTCAGAAAAATTACCGAATCGGCTGGAAAAAGGAACCGTGTCCGTCCGATTGACTGTAACTCCGCTTAACCGTTTAGACGCGAAATAATTTTTAATTGGTCCCGCGGACTGGCCGCGTCGCGCGTGAAAAAGCCGTAGCTACGTCGCCGGTAGCGTTGCCTCGCGTTATCTCCATTTCCTTCGTTCCGGCCTTTTTTAACCGGCTCCGTTTTACGCCCGCCGCCTCGCGAACAAAGCTTTGACGGTGTGCGAAAACGGAGGAAGGTTGGATGTCCGCGGTTTGCACGTAACACACACGCATACACACACATACCGAACGAACAGTATCTCCCATGAACAGCGCCAAGGCTGGTGTTAACGAGCTCGAGTTTATCGCCGCCGACGTCGTTGCCGTCTTCGCGGTGCGCACGCCAAGAACTAAGAGCCCGAAGATCACGCCACGCTGCGCCGAGAAAATTACGTGCCGTCGTTCAAAGTTTTGCCCTTAAATTACAGATTACAAACCGCACCTGGCGACCGTGAATCGCCGGTGATAAAACACAAACTGCTCTTAGGAAAACGGTCTTGTTGATCGAACGCTACTTATATGTTTTTCTGTTTCTACTAGGTTGTCCCATAAGTTTTTTCCGCGCCACGCTATGAGTGAATCTAAGTGGCTGTATTCATATGAACATGCAGGCTTAACTCTTAGCCGTTTATGGCATTGGTTTCAGTCGTCCCAGAGCTCTTTCAAAGTACGTTTCGTTGGTGACAAAGTCTCTTTTAAAATTTTTTCTGCACCGTTCGATATGGAGAGCCAAAAGATGCATTTGCGGCATGTTATGCTTCATTGCTTTAAAAAAGTCAATAATGCAAAGGACACTGCAGACGAGATTTTCACTATTAGAACCGTCGGCAATTGGTTTAAGAAATTTAGAGCTGGCAATTTCGAGTTGAAAGCTGAAGATCGCAGCGGCCGCCCAGCAACCACTCATACGGACATTATCAAGACTGTGCTCACTGAAAATCCACGATATAGTGTGCGTGAGATAGTGGATGCCACTGATATTCCCAAGACAACGGTACATAAGCATTTAATCAAGATAGGCTATGAGAATCGATATGATGTTTGGGTTCCACACCTATTGACGGAGACCGGCCTTATGAACCGCGTCTCTATGTGCGATTTGCTTCTCCAGCGACATGAAAGGGATCCTTTCTTAAAGAGGCTTGTCACTGGAGACGAAACTTGGATTTTATACGAAAATGTGCATCGAAAACGCACTTGGTCCAAGGAAAATAGACCTTCAACCGTTGCGAAGCCTGGACTTGATCCTAAGAAGGTTCTTCTGTGCATTTGGTGGGACTGGAAAGGTGTAGTACGAGCTCCTTCCTCAAGATGATACGATCAAATATTGCAATCAACTGGATCAATTGAAAGCAGCCAGTAGCAGAAAAACGGCCAGAATTGGCGAACCGACGAGGCGTCGTTTTCCATCACGACAACGCAAGACCGCATGTTGCGTTAGCCGTAAGGCAAAAATTATTACAGTTTGATTGGGACGTTCTACCTCATCCTCCATACTCCCCAGACCTTGCACCATCCGAATACTATTTGTTCCTCTCCTTAAAAAATTCTCTCCGTGGTAAATCTTTCAAATCCATAAGCGAAATAAAAACGCACCTAGATGAATATTTTACAAGAGAGTAAACTTAAACAATTTTGGAAAGAGGGCATAATGAGGCTTCCTGAGAGATGGAAGAAGGTTATAGAACAGAACGGTTCATATATAACATAATAAATCCATCTTAAACAAAAAATATCGTATATTCATTTCGCATCAAAAAAAGGGAAGAAACTTATGGGACACCCTAATACATCGCGTCGCAACGTCTCCCTATCTGGTTTGATCCTGCTTGGTTTCTCGGAAACGTATTAAACCTCGGTTTTGCTTGGTTCCGTAATTTCGGAAACGTACTGCAAAAATGTAAAAACAAGCAGTCGAAACTGTTTTCTCCGGCTCTTTGTATTGAAACATGTTAAATTTCCGTGCGATTGAAATATTGTAAAAGAATATGTAATAATTTAATATGTTAAGAATTTAATATTGTACTGTTAAATAATTTAATACGTCAAGTTCAAGATGATAGATTCATGCGTTTATGAGAAAAACGGAAAAATGTATGAAATGTGTGCTGTGGCGGCATCTAAACTATTCTAAAAGTTTAAAAATGTATAAAAATCTATAGTCTACTTACAAATACATCGAAGGGTCTGTAACTGCGGTCAGAAAGAATAAGACATACTATATAAACCTTCTTCTGCCGCTTTTCCAGCGACTCTCTTTCAGTATCATGAATAATTGTTGCCAAGTTGAAATCAAATTTGGATTTCTAAAGATACAATTTTCGACAGATTTTGACGAATATCACTCGATGAAAATGATAATATACGAATGTAAATACGAAGAGTACGTATGCAAAAACGAGAGTAGATTCTAGGGGGAATCTTAAAACGAGCAATAACGTAGAAATTCGTGCAACACATGGCTGCGCTATTGTGATCTCTTGGTCTCTTCCAAAAGAACACTTTGTGTTATGAACCCAAATAAATTTTCTATAAAATTTTACGTTTGTCCCTTTTTTACGTTTCATTTCCTACCGAATTCGTACCGACACTTTACGACGTAACCAGCAAGCACAGATATCGAATTTCTATAAACCAGTCTCCGGCGGATTCGTCAAAGAGTGGTACTGAAAGTTACAATTTTACAAGAGCCCTTGTTCCTCGCTAAAGGAATCAACGAAAACCAACAAGTCTCCATCCCATCTTTGTGAGCGTGTCTTATTATTTCGCCTAACGAACGATCAAGCCACTTTACCTGCACAGAAATAATGTTTCAACGAGATCGTCGTATTAAATACGAGCAATCGTTCTGTTCGAACGATTCGCCAGGAAACTTGTTATTAATCTCCATAAATGGGAAAACTTCGTCTCGACGTTTCCTTGTTTAATCTGTAAATTAACTTGCAGATATTGCGTTCGAACTTGGAGACGTTTGATCTGATTTTAATTCGAAAATTCGAAATCAGAATCGAGTCCGCGTGTGTGTTTGAAAGCAGAAAAAAGGTTGAAAAATTTCAGCTCCGCACAATGCACGATCCTCTTCCAGCTTCTAATAATTCGATTTAACTTTAATTTCACATCCCAGTGTGGAGATTTATTTAGCCTCGTGTTTTTACATTTGATTGATTCGAATGCTACAGGATGTCTTTGCTTCTTCCAGCTAAATAATGAAAATAAGAAGAAAATGTCACACATGCCCAAAAATACTTTGTTAAGAAGCTTCAAGTTTACACTCCAAGTGTTTATTACATTTCGAGTTTCCAGATGATTTGCTTTCACTTCATTATACGCACCGTAAATTCTTCGCGCGTGTTAACTTTTGTGGCAAATCTTTTATTTTGACATTCCTGACGAGTAAAAATCCAGTGGCGGGAGGACTGATGATCTTGGAGACCAAGAAATTATAACAGTTTTCCTCGACTCGTCCATCTTTCTGAATAATTGTATCTACCGATTTTACTCTCGAGAGAGTAGACGAACGATACATCCCCCAAAATGGCTCCAATTCGTTTTATAGAAAATTCAACCACCAAACACAGCCAGTGTATACAGATTAAATAAATACTTCTTACGTTGTGTCCAAATGAAAACTTATTGCGCTGTTACTTCAAATTTCATAATTATAGCTTTAATTAGAATTTTTGAGTGTACGACACTTTTTTCCTATTTGTACACTTTCATCTACTGGCAAACTAAGGATATTCTGTGCCCCAGTCGGTGAAAAAATTGCCACGTTGCTCGATTATATCACGGGTCACGTGAAACTTACGTGTCGTCGTTTCAAGCTGTACGATTCGATTGAAACTCGATTCCAAGTGGAGCCGCGACGCGGTTATTTCTCACCGTTCGTTAACCGTCATCACGTAACACGTCTCCACGTTGTTCCAGTCACATAATTATCCCGTTCGAGCCCCGAGCACCGGAGGGATGACTTTAGTTTGCCAAATCGGGCGTAGACCTCGCGTCTCATTCTTGAGACGAACTTCATCGCGAGTTTCGCAGCCTGCGCGGGAACCGCGAGTTTGCAACTTGTCTTCGGAGAGTCGCGTGAAAATTACAGGCAACGTCTGGCGAGGAATAGTGGCGGAGAAGCGTTTCCCGGAAAAGCGCCGATAAGTGACGAAGTTCGAAACAAAAATGTAAAAAGTTCTTGATAATCTTGACTGAACTTCG